>JAIGNY010001483.1:300000-372500 GCA_020152595.1 Chiridota heheva | reverse complement strand
ATTCATCTTCGACATTTATGCTATCCTACAGAGTACATATAGGACAATCTCTGGGAGTTTTTCTTTTCCACTTTCTTTAATTTTGAAGTTGTGCCCAGAGCATCTAAAATGAGCAGAAACAGATCTTTTCTTATGATTCTTTATGTTCAAGACGTAAGGTTCAACAACGAGAACACTTTTGAAGGAACGATAGGTGTATGAACGGATGAACGGATTCTACTTTCCCAGTTTTGTGAATCGATGTCCATAACTTTTTGTTTGAAAATACTGATAAAATTACATTAATTTCCTACCTCCCTATAAGACCAAACATAAGTAAAACCGTAACTTTGCAGGATATTTTTCACATTTCAGGCCCATGTTCTTTTACCTACATTATCAAGTTCTAGCAGCGCATTATAACATTTCTTGGTGTATCTGTAATTTGAAAGTCGAATTATTTTGAGCTAAAACTTAATACATTTAACAACAGTATGAATAAGCAGTTTATATCGACCACAGTCTCCAAGAACATTTCTAGACACCAAGAAAGCGTATAAAATAACGAATTTGTACTTTTTCAGTATTGCCAATATATATAGCAACAATTTCAGCAGATATTTAGGATTTTAGGTGTGTTTGTGTTACCAGTTAACTAAATTTCAAACATTTGAAGAAGAATGAAAAATGAAGTGCGACTTCCTATTTGCAATTATCAAATTTCCGAATAATTGTAAATTGTCAGCCATAAAAGGCAATATTATTTCTTACCTAATCTGCTAATCCCGTATTGTTAAGAACCAATACTCACTCGAGCATTGTTGACCGAAACGCTTGAACAAGGAAGTGTTTCAAAATAACAGACTAGCAACTATTTTTATAAATAGAATTTCTGGGAAATGTTAAATATCGGGGGCATAATGGAATTTAACAGAACATCTGATAAAATGTACAGTAAAACAATATAATCAATTGGGAAACGAACAAATGGAAAAAGTACCCTCCCTGGATTTTTCCTTGTGGAAAATGTTGCAGTTAAATAATCGGACTACTTTGATACCTCTGATACAGTGGTACTTTGGAAATACTTGTTCTGATACCAAGCTTTTTTTGTTATGAATAATCTTCGCATCACCCATTTCCATGCATGTCTGCATGTGCGTATAGCAGCTTTTTTCCCTCGCTATCAGGCTCAAGTCACCTCATTTAAAATGCGGTTTTCTTTTAAAGGCCGTAAGACACCGAACGCGACGCGGATAGCGATTTTTTGAGATAATCATACAGGAAACAAATATTATAAGGTACTTTGGCTTTTTGCTTACACACGATGAAGTTTACAATGAAGGCTTTCTAATGATACAAGAAATTTGTTAGAAATGTTTTTTTGTTCAAACTGTGGAGAAATTCGCTTTAGTGGGGCACGATTTTCTGCCGCGACGCGATTTTTGCTTTAATGGGCGTAGAAACGCCCTTTCAATCAATTTTCAGTTATCATATGAATAACCATGCGATGATGATGCTTCTCTGAAAAGAACAGATCAAAATATTTCTTTTCCTTTGTTTTATTCAATTTTGTTTAAAAAATCGCTCGCCGCGTCGCGTCGGTGTGTTACGGCCTTAACTGTGTAACTTCGTTCCTTGTATTGTTTTAAGATTGATATGCAAAAAACAGCTTTCTTCTCATAATTATAACAGACATTATGACATAAAGGTCCTTCATAACGTTATTTCTGAAAAATGCGGTCACTTGTTCAGAAATCCTTTATCCTCCCGCCGTGACTACGGTACTGTCTGATAGCCTAATTCCATTTTTTTTTCTCTCGATGGCCTTCAAGTCACATGTGGCGTTTAAATCAGTATATATCAAATATTCCAAACATTGATTATTTTCCCACCTTATTGAAAAGAAAAGATAGAAGAATAAACTGGCAGTTAACACATTACCAATTCATTCCTTACGTGAGATCTATGTGATTTAAAAGCCGTCTTTTGAACTTAAAATGCTTCTAAAGATTTATTAACAAAAGTGTCTTGCCAATAAGCTTGCCATTTGCCGGAAATATAATAAAATGCATTGGCCTTTTGTTTTTACAAACACCATTTCTTTAGGAATAGTAAAGACCACCTGCATATGTAACTGATACACATAAAAGATATGACACAGCTACCTCGTTACGTGAAATATTTAACCATATTGTTTTGAATTGAATGAAAGTCTTTTAAATTGCAGAAAAAATTCCCTTCAGAACTGCTTAGTCATTTAAGTGACCGTACAGTTTGTTGAATATTTAGACCGAATTTGAAAATATATTAATCGTATCCCCTTTTTTTAATATAAACAACCTGATATAAACTCTTCAATGTTCAAATCTAAGAATATTTAGCGAGTTCTATGAAGATCCTTAGCTTTTTCTATATATACACTTTTTGTACGTATATACACAAGATTGATAAATTTTATATAAGTATATCACAAATCTCGGTATATATCGTTCTTACCAAGTTTAATAAATCGACACAAAACATCCAAATAATGGTATATAATTTTCCGAACTTATCGTAACATTCCCACAACATTTTGACATGTATGGAAATCTGCTTAGAAATGATATAAAAACGACGTTCTTTCATTCAAAATATTTCAGCGAAGAACAGTTGTAAAGAACTGCGTAGACGACGAACACAATCAGATCAATGGCTGAAAATTAAAAGAAAACATCTTGTTAACGTATTTCGATCAATTAAATAATGTTGTTTTCTAGTGTTAGTATAACGAGCGCAGTTTCTGGTATCCCTGGACTATAACTCCTTCCCGCTTCCGTTTACTGACAGATAGATCAATTGTTATTTGCCTCGAAGCCCTGCTAATAGGAAGTACTTGTTTCTGATAAGAACTTTTTGAAAACTGTCCAAGCCAGCAATCAACTGACCAAGGAAACCAATCTATCATTATCTGATTATTAGAGGCTACTTTTGTAGTTTGAAGAACTTTTGCCAATCAGGCGAAAAACAAACACCATCAAACTTAGATGGAGTATGATAAGAAAATTAGAATAGCAGTGTGCAACAATACAAAAATATATTCGAACATCTTTTTGTGCGACACTAAGAAGCCATTGGTAATAAAAAACACTGTTAGTGCGACAATACGAAGCATGTGACAATAAGACGAAGTGAATCATTAGAACGTCGAGCAGGCACAACCTAAACATTTGAACGAGCGCCGTTCCATCGAATTATTCTGTAACTTTATTTTTCCCCATGTTCATTTCTACAAATTTGCTTCCTCAAGTGAGTTTTCATTCCCTATGAATCGTACATAATGAATCCATTTAGTAGAGATACAAATTGTATGTATACATGCTTTTAGTAGAGATATATGTATATATATATATATATATATATATATATATATATATATATATATATATATATATATATATATATATATATATATATATATATATATATATATATATATATATATATATATATATATATATATATATATATATATATATATATATATATATATATATATATATATATATATATATATATATATATATATATATATATGAATATATATATATATATATATATATATATATATATATATATATATATATATATATATATATATATATATATATATATATATATATATATATATATATATATATATATATATATATATATATATATATATATATATATATATATATATATATATATATGTATATATATAGATATATATATATATATATATATATATATATATATATATATATATATATATATATATATATATATATATATATATATATATATATATATATATATATATATATATATATATATATATATTATAGATGTGACAAAATGAAAGATTATTGATTATTTTCCTGTACAGCTGTGCGACGATTTCAAAATAACGTGTCGAAAGATGCATTGATAAACATCGTTGTCATTGGGGTGAGGAATCAAACAAAGTGTCTGAATTGATTTTCCTGTTGTTTTCATATGTTAAAAACAGTACGGTAGTCCGTTTTTATAGAAATGAAAACAAAAGTACAAAATTAGAAACCGGATTGTTTACGGGAATACAGAATTGCAATATAATTTTGAAATAACATCGTAGAATTATTCTTTATTCCAATCTATATTTCTGCTCGTTCTTTTTCGCAAAAATATGTAGGATATTTTGAACTATTCCAACAATAAACATGTGTCAAAGTTTTGTTACACGGATCTATTAACAATAACTGTTTTCGTTTAGGGTTTCTGAAAGTCATACATCAGTGATAATAAATGAGATGCCTTCTGGAGAGCGACTTATCTTCAAAACAAGTTGGCGATCATTCAAATATAAAATCATAATGAAGATATAATCTAAAAATAAATCGTATTGGTTGTTGTCACTCTTTTTAAAAGAAACTGCATGTGGTCCCATACATCAAACTTAACGATAGCTACGGCGTTGGAAGAGTCCCCTCTCGTGGGGTGGGGAAGGGGGAGGGGAGGGGGTATTTTTCAACTTTTTGGAAATCTTGGAAAAAAAGTATATTAATTATTTCGAAATGTTACCTCCCAGCCGGGAAGAAAGCATGCAACCGGAAAGGTGAAATCCTCTCAGGGCTGGCAGTTACCCCGTGTTCCCCCTCCTCCTGATTCCTACGTCTCTGACGACAGTAATCCGCCCAGAAGGATAACACTCTTTTCAAAACATATGATATGCCGTAATTCATGTGCTGAACTATTAGAGAGACCATGGATGGTTAGTTGTTCCCTAAACAAGTTCAACCACGTGAAACAAACATGCAGTTTATATGAAAACAGAGACTTCTAGAGCACATTTGAACTTTTTTCATCCACATAATATGAGTGGCAGTTACGCCTAAGTAATAATCAAGTACACATTTAAGGTATAAACGATCTCTTTATAAAGAACCTTTAAAATAGTTCTAGAATATTTAGGGCATATCCTATCTGTGGATTTTCGTCCTAGAAAAATAAAACAAACCCATTGAAAGGATGCCGAAAGGACCATATTGAATTGGCTTTCAACTTCAAGATGAACCACAGTATGAGGGTATATCTTTATTTGGTGAGGTCAAATATAGAATGGAAACGAAAGTGAAATGATATCCTTCATCAATAAGGTGCTTCCGTCAGGGGATCCTAAGTAATGAGATGGTGGTGATTACGTATAGACAAAGGATACTTAAATGACACAATCCAAAACTGCTTCGCTGCAAATCATTTCTGATATGTTAAAGCAAAATAGCAATAGAAATTACTATAAAGTTTTCACAAATTATTTCAATACGTTGATAAATTTCTAAAGTGAAAAGATACTATAAGGTAATGAAATATCACTTACTTTTAAGCAGGATTGTAATTACTGTGTGTGGGGGAAAGAGAGGGGGGAGGGGATGTAGGGAAGGAAGGGGAGGGAGGGGAGAAAAAGGAGGGAAGGGAGGGAGGGGGGGGAAGGGAGGGAAGGAAAATAGGGGAGAGAGGAGGGAGGGGAGGGAGGGAGGGGAGGGAGCTGGGAGGGGGGAGGGAGGGGAGGGAGGGGAGGTAGGGAAAGGAGGGGAGGTAGGGAAAGGGAGGGGGGAGGGGAAGGGGGGGAGGTAGGGGGGAGGGGAGGGGAAGGGAAAAGGGGGAGGGGGGGAGGGAGGGAAGGAAGGAGGGAGGGGGGGAGGGGGAAGGAGGGGAGGGGGGAAGGAGGGGAGGTAGGGGAAGGGAAGTCCCCCATTTTCAGGCGGAATCTTAAAACAAAATACATAATATTGTACCCCATTTTGTGGAGAAAATGTATGATCCCATATTCTCCCACCTTGTGAAGGAAAATTACGTCCTATTGGCAGATTAAAAAGCCAAATATTGGCATTCTTTTACCAATTCTGATTTCATAGCCCAGAACATTCTCCAGGTCAAATGAAGCAATAAAACAAAAACTAATGTCTCCAAAGGTTAAATCTAAAGGGTTAAACAATGAATGGTCCTGAGAACCACTCATTTGAAATAAAGAATAGTTGTTTAGATATGCCTATTATTATAGGCCTGTAAAGGCCTATTATCATAGGCCTTTTACAAATAATTAGCTTATCAATGCTAATGTATATGCCTAAAAGTTTTAAGCTTAATGATATATTATATGCATTATAAATGCGTGCAGGAAGTACGTTGCATTGTGATTGATATCTAGCAAAGACGGCGACCCTGAGCTACATTTTAAAACGTCCTTTTGGGAAATATAAGATATACTTATGTACATTTCCCGAACCATATACACACCTCTTAATCAGCATTCCTTGTACCCTAAATTGAAAAAGGACTGAAGAAACAAAATCTGAAACTATATCTTTTCATGGGCTTAGACCACCGTAAGAAATGACCAAATCAGTCAATTAATTAACTAAACTTTGATACTTCCATGACCCAAATAAATTTGTAATTCATTATAAATTATTACACGTTCATGTAAAACTTCTTTAATTCCGAACATTAAACAAGGACGCATAAATATGGATCCATTTCGCCACCCTTGCATTTGCTTTAAACAATGATGGATGCATGTGGGCGAACTAATGCTGCCACGTTTTAAAGGATTAGATCTATCATTAGTACAATTTATATTGCGCCAAAATCTATGTAAATAATTTTTGGCGCTGTACAAATAAAATATTACATGAATACATACGAAAAATAAAAGTTAGGAAAACAAGCCCCAAGATACTTAATGTAATTAAAACATGCAGTAAAAAATATAAATTAATAAGATTTAATATAAATAAAAATTGAGAAAACCTAAAAGGATTTAGGAACAATACACTTATACCAGTAAAATATTAAAAGGTAAAATAACTTCTATAAGTACTTTAAAATTGTGATTTAAAAAAATATGGTAATAATAGACTGTACAAATTCAATTTTACATGCTGACAAAAACTAAAGCATGCAGCAGAATGATAATACGGTTGAATATAAATACAAATAGAGGAAATAAAAGGATTTAAGAACAATACAAATGAAACATTAAAAGGTGAAATAAGATCTATAAGTACTTTATAATTATGAATAAAAAAAAAGAACATATGGCTGTTATAGACTGATAGACTTAGTGAAATAATATCAAAGATAATTATATAAAAAAGAAAAAGAATAAAGGTAATACAACATTTTTTATAGAGTGACAGAGACTTTAAAACCTTGTTAAATATAACAAAATCAAATGTCAAAAGCAACCCTAAAAATATGTGATTTTAGAAGTATTTTGAAAACGGCAAAATAATCAGCATTTTTGTAGACAAAGCATTTCACACAGATGGTCCTGCTCTAGTAAATGCTCTGTCACTAAAGAATTTGCAGCGAGTACGATCGAGGCACAACTAAATATATATCATTATTAAACCTTAGACTGTAATTTGTTAAGATATTTTCTGATGATTAAATCTCTCAAGTAGCTAGGTGCCATATTGTGTAAAGATTTAAAGACAAATAGAAATATTTTGAGTTGAAGTCAGAATCCCACAGGTAGCCAATTAAGAGCAAGCAAGGTAAAAGAGATGTGATAAAATTTTGGTACATTTTGAATCACTCTTGCTGCAGCATTTTGAACTTTTTGTGATGAATTGGAAGACCATATAAAAGAGAATTGCAGCGATCAATATGAGTAGTGACAAAAGTATGGACAATAGTTTGATAATTTTTTGCGATATGGGTATCCATGGACAATTCGTTGTCGAACACACACCAAAATTCCTTACACCTCTTACAGGTTCAATTTCAGACAGCCCAACATGTAACTTATTAGTTGTGACCTTTGACAGTTGGCATTTTGATCCAAGAATGAGAAATTCCGTTATATTATCATTTATAGAAAGTTTGTTAGATATCATTCAGGATTTAATGTCATTTATATATCGTTCAATTGATTTTACAACACGATTTTCGCATAGTTAATGATCTGGACGAAAAGAGAGATAAATCTGTGTGTAATCTGCGTAGCTGTGGGACGTTGGTAGGTGGTGGGAGATGATTTGGAATAGTTTACTTGTGTAAAGAACAAATAGTATCGGTCCCAGACACAATCCTTGTGGCACTCCATATTTAAGGTCAACATTGTTGGATAGCTGCTCCTTAATAACAACACGTTGCTGGCGGTTAGAAAAATACGACTGAATCCATTCAAAAGGTTTACCAATCACACCAAAGTCATTTTTATTTTTATTGTCTGCAGTAACATGGAATGCTCAACCGTATCGAACGCTGCACTGAGATCTATAAGCACCAAATAGTTTTATATGTTGCCTATCCATAGCAAGGAGAATATCAGATTGAACCTTCAGTAAAGCTGATTCTGTGCTGTGATGTTTTCTGTATGCACTTTGGCGGGATGGAACCGGATGTTCAACGTGAGGCCAAAGTTGTTTAAGAACTGTTTTCTCCGTAAATTTTTAGATAAATGAAAGATTACTAATAGGGCGATAGATGGAAGAAACTGTTTCAATCCCAACTTTCCACAATAGCAGGAGATTTAGAGCGCATTTCCAATCAGAAGGAAAATAACCGTTTTCCATAGACATGTTAATAACATTCGTTATAATTGGGGATAACAAATGCAACACTCCTTCAAAAACTTTGTTAGGTATGGGATCCATAATACATTAAGCATTTGATGAGCTCATAATGATGTTCTTTACATCCTCAACTGATACAGGAGAAAAGCTGTCTAGTAAAGAGTTTTGACGAGGTGGTGGACAGATTGCGTCGTTGCTGGATAGCCTGTCAATTTTGTCTCTCACCATCGGTGGATAGCCTGTCTGTCGTGTCTCTGGAGGTGGTGGTGGACAGGTTGCGTCGTTGCTGGATAGCCTGTCTATCTTGTCTCTCACCATCGGTGGATAGCCTGTCTGTCGGTCTGTCGTATCTCTGGAGGTGGTGGTGGACAGATTGCATCGTTGCTGGAGAGCCTGTCTATCTTGTCTCTTACCGTCGATGGATAGCCTGTCTGTCGTGTCTCTGGAGGTGGTGGTGGATAGGTTGCAGTTGCTGGAGAGCCTGTCTATCTTGTCTCTGATCAATACGAATAAAATATTCTCCAAAATCATTTGCCAAACTCAAGGGATTGTCATAATCAGGAAGTCGTGCTCCTTCTTCAGTGCTGGTAAGAGACGCTACATTATCGTTGTCATAATCAGGAAGTCGTTTTATTTTTGATTTCCAGAGTGTTTTTCAACAAGATCTGAATAATAATCTTTCTTGATTTTTGCGAGACTCTTTGTGTAAGATATTTCTGTTCAGTTGAAAGTCTTTAAAATCAACAATGCATTGTGTGGATTGCCATTTTCGTTCTTCTTTCCGTCTTGCGACTTTCTTCTTTAAGTCGTCATTGTACCAAGATACGAATGTTCTAGCAACACGAACTTTCATTGTATTGGTGCATGTATGTTTAGGAGAGTTCTCAGTGTGGAATTGTAGCAAACAACAAGATCATCAACATTTTGTCATTTTACCTTCCTTCCTTATCAAAATATTATCATTGTTATATGTCCAGCAACTGTCTCCATATTCCCCGTGTAATGCCGTTGGAAATATCTCCTAAAGATTAAGCGCTTCATCACTGGATGTATAATTCATTCACTTGGGTATTTAAGAGTGGTAATGTTGACCATCGAGTCAATCGGTGGGTGGAAGGGTATATCTAAAAGGGTATCAGACAGCCAAAAGGGATTAATACATATAATGGAGTTATGTAGCTCAGTTGGTCTCAGGCAATCAGGAGATTCAACTAGGAGATTTTCTACATCAAAACAGACAGATACGCCTGGCATCAAGGGCAAAGGCATGTCATCTGCGTCACCTGCTCACCTGCTCATCCAGCCTTTGGAAGAAGTGGACAATTGCTGGATGCCGCTCACCGTCCATTGGATAGGGACGTTAAATGTTGGTCCCGATGGCAGGACATTTACACACTGTCTGGTTCTTTGAACGCATTCGAAAAGAGATGCATTAAAACGCGATTTTTATTTACTTCTTATCCAGGACCAGTCAAGGCCTAAGTTCCTGTGCGCCGACTCTTGCAGCCGGAAAACTAATCAGAATTAGAAGGATAGCTATTAAAACATAAAATTGGTCTGCTGACACAATTGTTTCATCATATTTCTTAGATACAACGACAAATATATAAGGAACATTCTTTCATATTTTCATACAGCACTCTCAACCTGCATATTGATATCACATTACCATGGCATGTTCTCGATTAAGTATAGGTCAAATAAGAACGTTGGTAACTTTTGCTAATATTTAGAAGGAACAGACTCACTGCTTGTGAAAGAACCACGACTCATTGATTGGCTTTCATAGTTTCATAGAGTAAGTATAACATTTTCCATCTCAATTTTCCGTAACTTATTTTTTATTACCATAGTTTTAAAATCTTTTAGCACTCTAGCAGTCTAGTTTTGATCAATATCTAATATATGCTAAATTTGTGTTACATTGCTAAGCTCAAAACCGTTATGTAAATTGTTTAAATCATTTCCGAAAGCTCAGTTACTGCAATTAAATAATTGTGTAATCCTTGCGTAATGGTAGATTTTGATTAAGTGTATGTAATTTGTTGCACCGCTTCCTATACAGATAATAAACAAAGGATTTGAATGGAAAAATATACCAGCGTCACCCATAAATCTTCACTGATTTCAAAATCATGACTGAAAACTAAAAACGTTGTAAAATGGTCAATATGTTTTTGCTTGATGTTCTAATATATTTCTAAAGCAATTTAGCAAATCGTACTCTTACACAGACATATACTTTTAGACATTAGACGACTAAACCATCCAAATTCCGTAACCATGATGTCATAAAATCGACGACATGACATTAGACGACTGGAAACAACTGTTTTCGGTTTTCAAACCATCCAAATCAATCCGATTAAAATCAAAACATCGATTAAAATCACAACAACTGTTTAGTCTTAACAACTTTTATAATTGTAAAATTAATACAATGTGTACCTCGTCGCATGAAAACTATCAAACTATACAACAGTTAGTCATAATTTATTGTCTGGGCTGTAAATTCAATGATTTTCTTGATAACTTATGAACAAAATTAAAAGAAAGAACCCGAATACGTTGATTTCATATAGCTGTATTATCATTGCATTATACCTTCCAACAATTGTACTTTGTCTACTTTCTGAAAACGGCATTATTCGCAGTTTTCTGTTTCATTCAGCAGTTCAGTCACTTGAGTTATAAAGTTTACGACCTATCATTCATATTACTGTTGTCCGCAATTGCATTTAATCAGACCAGCTACTTTTGTAAATGTATGCATGTAAACTTAAGGTTAATTGAGTTATCTACTTTTGTAATGCAGTGTATTTGAAGAGTGTCTCATATTCAGCACATTCTGCAGATAAATAAATGGCATCCGTGACCTATCAATTATCTCACCGAAAGAAATGATTTACTAACTGTTTCTGCCATTTCTTAAGAAGCTAGAGAATCGGTCAGAAATTCATTTCTTTATGCATTTCTTTGCAGAATCTTAAACAGTAAGAGCGGAAACCATGTTTCTACCGTGCATTAAGTTTGCCTAACAAGGAATAAAACCAGGAAGCATTTTGTATACGCCTGTATGTCTTAAAGAGAATTACTTTTTGATCTTTATTTCGAATTTTGGCTTTATCTTTTAATCAACTCTTGTCGAGCACCGGATAACATGGATTTTATAGATAAAGCTTGTGAAAGAGGATTTGAAGAGTTTGCAAAAGATATATGTCAATGAACCATTAAAACGAAGAAGGAATATTTCTTTTAACTTCTTGGCAATCAACTTTTTAAAAATGTTTCACATTTTATAGTTACTTGGAAGCTAATACATATAAAACCCGGATGATAATCTGAAATTTATTATACTTTATATATTAAACAATAAATTATTTTCTTGGTACTTGAATTGGAATTGAAATATGAAATATCCTCTGACGCGAAAAACTGATTAACATTTGTCTAGAGAAACTTTTATTGCACACGGTATAAACTGTTACCACTCCATGACGGTTTGCGCAGTCATTCTTCCGAGTAACGCGGCGGAGTAGAGATTATCCTAATCCTTTTTTCAATGAAATAGACCACACCGACTGGCAAGTCAAGTAAGCAAAAAGTTTCAATTAATTCGCGATAAATTTATGTGAATCAATAATGGTAACAATAATCTTTCGTAGTGAGTCTTCTTTGAAAGTTTAGATAAAGGATCTTGGTCCACATTCAGACATTGGATATTTGAAACTTAGGTTTACTTTGGACTTTTCGATTTACTTAAGTTATATATTTGATTAAAAATGAAACAATCTGGAAATTTTACAGACTGGAGTTTCGAATCGTATCCTCAAAGAATCTTTATTGCTTGTTTACTATGTTGTGTATTGCTTCTTGGTATTTTTGGAAATAGTTTGGTATACTTTCAGTAATACTTTCTCGTCGTCTTCGCAATGCCACTAATGTTTTTGTGGTAAATTTAGCAATAGCGGACCTACTTACCAGCGCATTTACAACTGCTACCGTATTTGCACTTGTTTCACAAAAAGAAAAACCCTTTAAAAGTGAAACACCATGTAAAATCGCCTCTGCAGTAGTGTACGTCACCCTTGGAGTAAGTCTCTATACACTGGCATCAATAGCCCCAACAGATGCATTCTAATAACTAAACCCGTGGAAACTTACCAAAATGTATTTGGAAAGAAAAAAGTGTTGGTAACCTGGATTTTTCTATTGTGGATTTTTCCCGCTTTGTTAATCCTCATACCCTTGTACTCTGGCCTTAATGAGTTTGGGTATAACAAGAAGTACCATTCTTGTAGTGATTTGCCAGGAGGGACAACGGAAAAGATTTACGACCTTATATTATTTGTTGGTGTTTTTCCTGTTCCAATCGTTGTCCTATTTGTTTCCTACTGGAAAATATACAAGCATGTGGTTGCACATACCAATAAATTACAAGGGAACCAAGAAGAGTCAGACGCCGTCTCGCTTACAGCACCAAACCAAGCTACCAAAACAAACGACAATTCCGAGTAAGTATTTTAGCAAAAATGGATTATCATACATATATTATACGTATTAATTGACCAGCAAAGTTCTCCTAATTCTTCTTTTGCCCTCATTCACTGCAAATTCTATAACTCAGACAATTTTAAAGTTTATTTTGTCTTTCTACTGATACTTCAAGTTTTTATTCATGTGTTTATGTACTTATTTATTAATCAAAATATTTATTTATATAAGTTCATCCTAACTGCTAAAGTAAGAGCTTAATGTATTACAGTATCAGTTCAGTGGTCAAGCAAGCATGTCCATCTAATATGAAAGCGGAATTCAAAAGAAACAAAATAGTCAGAAAACCGTTTGAAAATCTTATTCCATTAAAAAGATATTCAAGTTTACAGTTTGTATCATTTCTGTAGAATGATGTCACAACCTCAGATTCCTCAAATTGTTTATGTATTTTAAAGAAAGTTTATCTAATGTTTTCAGTATTTAAATTATTTCCCCTCAAACTTTCTTCAGGAGGTATATTATAAATACCCTTCCTAGATTCAGGTTTACTACTTTTTTGACATATCCCATGGTTTTTAAGCCACAAAATCACAGGACAAAATATAAAGTCCTCTTTCATAAACATGCTTGACTCCTGAACTATTCCTTTGGCGGAACAAGATTTTTGAATGCCTTTTTCACCATTTTGTTTCTATTGAAGTCCTCTTTCATATAAGATAAACATGTTAAACATAATTTTACACAAAATGTAGAGCTAGAGAAAGTTATCAACATTATTTTTCGTAGCAATTTCGCCTACACACAATAGTTAAAGACTACCAGAATGCTGAAACATTTCCCCATTCATTGATGGTGACACTTGTCAGCAAGGTTTGATATATCAGTGCATGTGGGATCATGTTCAATATTGAACATTAATTTCAAATGCAAATGCGAAATGATAACTATTGCCACTCTTTACCTTTGTATCGAATTTTCAAATCAGGAAATTTTATGTGCATTTCGGGATTTAGCCTGATTACGCAATTTCCTTACAAATGTACAAAAAACGGTATCAGTACGCACTCAAATTTTGAAACAAGTCACAAAAATGCTATGTTATTGGATATCTGTTACAAAATGAAATTAGCAAATCTCCAAAGCTATGATTATATAAAAATAGCGTTTATGATAATTATAATAAATTGAATTAAAACTATGGTGAAAAGATCTTTTGACGGTAAGATTTGCAAGACTAACTAAATGAAATATAGAAGACCTGGACTGGGATAAATATTCACCACGTTACCTGGTAACTGACACTAATTTTTCTAACCTCACAAGGCACCATACTTTGCAATTACAATATCAATTGGCTAGAAAGCATAATAAATCTTTCATTCTTCTAAGAAAAACAATTGCAAGCTCCGATACAACGTCCAATTGAAGCTGGTCAGTTATTTTTTTCATTATGGACGGCTGGGTCTTAGCCTGGAATGCCATTAGCGAAACTGACGACTATATATGTCAAGTTTTCCGGAATACCACAGATGAGATTGAAAGCAGCAAAATTAGAAACTCTACCAATACCAAGAAAGCGGAATAATCGCTACGTTAACGCTCATGAGTGAAATCAAGATATTAGTCATAATATCGAGTGTGCAATGGCGGCACTAGGATTTTGGTCAGGGGTGGGGGAGCGAGCGGCAAATTAGTTTTATGGGGAGTGGAGGGGGATTGAACAAATCGTACAAGATAGGTTATTTTACAAAAAATTCTGCGGGGCAAGTGGTAGGCAAAGCGATCTCGTTGGGGAGGGGGTGGCATTTCCCCGCTGCCCCCAGTAGCGCCGCCACTGTGAGTGTGGTTGCTTGATCTCAAAGTAAAGCACAGTCCTTTGAAAAGGGCCGGTTGTGGCCGTAGACTTTAGAATAAAGACGCCCAAGTTCCGAAAAAAGGCTCTTGCAAATACATTTTTTTCAATTCCATTGCCATTTTGCAATGATATAATTTTGGTTTGGCCAAATGAATGAAGTGTTTTGACACTCGAGAAGAGAATACTATTTCACTCCAGATAGTGTCCCCATTACTTCAGATTTAATCCACTTCCTGCCCAGTTCCTCAGTTCTATCAGGGTTCTACGCAATCACAAAAAAATATTTTTGGCGCATTTAACGGTATACATCAATCCAGGACAGCAGGAGTTTAATATTCGCAGTTCGTCGTATTATATTATAATGGCAATTTGTTTGTATCCATATCTCCACAGATATTTATCAAATGTTTTTAAGAATAAGATAGACTGGATAACAATTCCTGAAGTTTGTGTAAATACGAAACGAGTAAGAAATAAATCAGTCAACTTCCCCTTTCACTTCGCCTTACTTAGCTTTCATACCGCAACCGTTTAAATGTGTTATTGCAAGGTAGCTTGGATAGTTGTTTAAAGTTGTATATGCAATAGATGTTTGCCTTCAAAAGTGGTACAAACTACCTTGGCACTTGGCTAAAAACAAACACGTCCGGTCAACGCTATTTGCAACTGTTTCACATTTTGCGAAAGCCAAGCATTGATAGTGAAATTTTAGATCAATTGTCATAAACCTGCTGCGTAACTACACTACGCACATTACGAATTTGGTTCTGAAAGAAAAATAGATACCTATCTAATCAAATTTCAATGGGGGTAGCCATGTGGTTTACGACCCCCACCCCCCCTCCACCCTTCCTCACCCAAGTAAGTTTAGATAATGAGGTAAATAAATATGGTAAACGGTCCACATTTCTCCAACTTGGCTGTTTTGACAAAAATATTTACAAAACATTTGGATTTTTCCTTGGCGACCTTAAATCGAAAGACTGGCTACATCCTGATTTCCAATTCTAAATATATCGTTGACATTTCTCATTTCCTGAAATATAAACTACTTTACTAGGTAGTATATATATATATCTATTACTTTACTAGGTAGTATACATATATATACATAATGAAAGTAACGATACCATTGATAGCATTTGTTTGACTTATCTGGCATGAAATGACCTTCCACGATATATAAAGTCGACCCATACTACAAGCAAGACTATATCGGATTTCTTTGAACTGAACAAATGGTTGAATACAAAACTGCTTTATAAAACTGATTATCTTTTTTACTATTATTGACTAATAGAATCCAATTATACTTTCAATCTGTTAATAGTACATGTTTGATTGATTTTTAAGCGTTTTATTTGTTATATTTGTACAGTAAAATCGCCACAGTTACTTCACCATTTTATTGAATCTACTACTAAATCTAACATTTCTTTATTCTTTTAAATTTCATCTACTCGTCGTCAAAACGTGATAAGTATATTTCTTACTTGATATCAAGACATAAAAGGATAAACTAGCTTGATAAAAAACATATAAGTTGCTTAATGTTAAATCAATTCAATTAAAGTGACTGCATATACAACAAATTGCTTCGTGTAGGTAATAGTAGAAATTATTCACCATCGGCTCAACCATGTTAATTTATCGACATAATTTTTGAATAGATACCATACTCGTGTTATTCTTCAAATAAAATATAACTGTGACGCAGAGTTAAGCTGATATCGCTATTTTGAAAGGCGCTTCTAATTTGATTGGGTGAAACATTTAAATCTTCATTCATTTCTCATTGATTGACATGCACGATAATCACGGGAGGCAAGTTGTCTAAAAAGAGCGCAGTGAGGCTATTTTTTTCATTGTTTTACTGCTATTTAATTGGTTGATACTTTTGTTTTAGCGTAATGAAGTCACGTAGAAGTAGGGATATCCGAGAACTTCGTGACCCGAGGTCATCAGACCGCATAGTAACCGCGCGCAATGGAGTGAAAACAAAGCAATCAACTGTTTGTTTAAATGCCATACAGCAAACACAGCGAAAACATACGGACTTGCTCACGTGTAATAATAATAATAGAGAGAGTTGAACACACAATTACAATGACGGGGTCGTCGCCTGCGTATTCGGTTATGATAGTACAAATGCTATCACGAAACGCTTAATACGACCCGGACGAGAACACAGGTACGACGTACGGACAGACATAACATCGACAACCAAGTCAATGTCCACGGCCTTTGATAACCAGTTGTGGTGCACTGGCGTGTCTACCCGCCCCAGGATTGAACCCGGGCCTCGTGGTCTGTAGACAGGTATGATAACCGCTACACCACAGTAGGTAGATATAATAATAATAATAATAAATGTTACTTAAATACGCCATTCACCAAAGTACCATGGCGCTTACAAAGTAAAATAAAACAAACTGAAAAATATCAAAATAAGTGGATCTTTAAGAGTTTTTTTAAATACTGTGGTGGATGGAGAAGTTCTCATGTGGGTGGGTAAAGTGTTCCAGGATCTGGATGCAAGTATTTCAAATCTTTTGTCACCTATGGCAGAATTGGATATGGGTATGTGAAGTCGGGTGGAGTCATTACTCGATCTGAGTTCACGTGTGGGTTTCCTTATCTTGATCATATCCTTCAAATACCAAGGCGCCTCACCATTCAGGATTTTGTAGATAAAGAGTAGTGTTTTGTAGGTGACCCGTTTTGATATTGGTGGCCAGTGTAGCTTGCTGATCAATGGACCTGGATCAGTTTGTCTACCAACACCGAATATCAGACGCGCTGCTCTATCCTGGAGACGCTGCAATCTTGTCAAGTCTCTATGAGACATAAGAGTAAAGAGTGAGTTGCAGTAGTCCAACCTGGATGTGATTAAAGCACGAACTTGGTGGTGACATGTATTTGTGTCGATAAATCTTCGACTTCGCCAGAGGTTTCTGATGTGGTAAGTGTTTGACCGACGTAGAGCGTCAACATGACTGGATGAGGAAAGCGAAGAACTAGAGGTGACATCAAGGTTACGGATTGATTGGATGGTTTAATACTGCTTGACCCAACAGTGATCTCCAACTCAGGTAGTATTCTAAGAAGATGAGGTGAACCAGTTATGACAAATTCAGTCTTAGTATCACTTAATTTCAAATAATTGACTTTCATCCATATCCTCATTTCAGCAATACAGTAGGATAACTTTGTCATAGCATTTTCTACGTCGCTGGTGTTGCGAGGGTTGCAGGAGACATACAATTGTGAATCGTCAGCATACATATGATAACTCACTCCATGTTGTTTTGCAATGTCACCCAGTGGTGCAGTGTAAAACGGGAACAGCAAAGGTCCCAATATGGAACCTTGAGGGAGTCCATAGTTTTTTTTTTTTGGTTTTGATAACTCATTAGAGACACTCACAGAGCTCTTCCATCCTGTAAGGTAGGACGAGAACCATTTAAGTGCAACTCCCGTTACTTTGCACGTGTATCGCGCAAAGCTTTGTTTTCTCTCTAGAAAATGACATATTCTCCAGGAAGTGACGTGGCACCAACCAACTGAATATTTTGGCGTAGCTTCATGTCCTTAGTCTCGAACACACATGTATAACGTTGACTAAGGCTATATATTAGCTATAGATATAGATGTTAGATATATAGATGGATATAAGGATAGATGTGTACAGCATAGGCCTATTTTCTACTGAGTTAAATTTGACCCTTATGTATACACTTATTTTCCAGTTGAAAAGTTGTTGTAGCACTCTCACATTTAGGCTTTAAGATGTGTATTAAATCTGAAATTCAGACGCATTCTACCGCCTCAGTTAAAGCAGCCAGTAACTGTAAACTGAAAAATTGATATTATATCAAAAACACACTTTGATGGATTTCTGAAATTTATCTGTACTTTAAGACTTATTCTTTTTCTAAATATGAGGTCATACATTTGGTCGTGTAGCTGTTTAAAAGGGAAAATACACGCAAACAGATTACTGTTTCTAGTTAAAGGGTCTCAGATTATGCTTGTACTTTCTTATATTTTCAAAATGGGAATTTGTCAAATGAGGATGGATAACATTTAGCAATGGGAGTGTACATGCATACTACGTTTTAAGCATTCCTGTTAAATTTGTTTTGCATTACTAGTATTTAAAATTGAGGTTTACATAAAAAAAAGGAGAGTAAAAAACCAATCAAATAAAGAAATTTAAGATCGTTTACATTTATTCCGGGAGGGAGGGGGGAGGGGTTGGGAGAACATTATTAAAAACAATTGCATAACATGATCAAAAGATAGGTATATAAACTTTTGTGTGATGGGTATTGCAATGTCGAGATGAATGAGGAAACATTTATTGATATAGTAATCTGATACTTGCCCTTCCCTTATTTAGTTAACAGGTGACCAGATACCAAGAATACATTTTTCGAGGTTTCAACGGCAAACAAAAATAATGTATATTTGAGAAATACATGCACCGAGCGTTAGATAATATTGAATTACATTACACTGTCATCAAAAGGCTAGTCACGGCAGAAATGAACTTTTACAATAAACTTGTTTTTGAGGTATCGGTAATGGTGTTGTGCAATTGTTAATTCATGAGTAGATAAAGGCCAGCAACGTATGTGAAAAAAGGAAACGAAGAGAAACGTCAGCAAATGAGTCTTCTTCTTTTATAGAATACTCCTGCAGGTTTGTGTGCACTTTGAGAATGTTGTGAAAAACTTATTGTTTAAATTGTAGTTCCTCGAAGACAATTCACTGTTAATTCTTAATTGTTTTATTTTCAAATAGCAGACTATTGTAAACAAACTGAAATTACGCAGTGCATTCCAAATTTGATCAAAGCGATTTCCCAGTGCTACTTCAGCTTTAAGCAGAACAACATTTGGCAGTGTTTTGAGAAAGCAGTGTGTTTGACCGTAGAACACCATGATCACGTTAAGTCATTATTACGCAGGGTGAATTTGCAACCTGTTTTGTATATCATGTGATCATTAAGTACAATTTTCTGAGAATATATACCTTAATATATATGCGTGAAAGTGAGACATTTTATCTTGTTCTAATTATTTCCCTGAATCAAATTCTCGGGAATGATGTGGAGCGAGGAAGGCTGAGTAGGCTTTTGTATAGATGAACTTTAAAATTCATTTGAGACTATTTATATACTAAAAGGGAAATGTTTTTTCCCCAAATGAATTAGACCATCTTGCATAATTGTATCCATTTAGTAATTTACAAAGGCGGGGAGTAAAATGTATATACTTTTCCGTCAGCAGGTTTGATAATAGGTAAATATATCATTAATGATGTTATCTCTTCTTTATCTTTATGTACCAGTAAAGGCAGAAATATTTCATTTAGACCTATAATGCAACTTTCTCCCTATTTTACAGAAATAATTTGACCGAAACATCAGTGTCCTACAACAGTGTACCACCCACCGGCAGTGGTATTCCCAAAGATATATCACTTGGCCAGAAAGTGGCCAGAAAGAAAGCAAAGCAGTCAGTGAAAAGTAACTTGTCTCGTCGCCAGGTCGAGATTACAAAGAATTTATTCTACGTATTATTGGCCTTTATTGTGTGTATTTTTCCAGAGATGATAATGCTTATATTCGATGACACGGTGCTCTCTCCCTTTGTACCTTACGCTGCTACAATTTTAACAGCAAACTCTTGCGTTAACTGGATCATATACGCAACAAAACATCCACATTTCAAGGTTGTGTTTAAATGTATCCTTACTAGGAATTGGGAAGATATTCCAGAACCGATTGATTGTTTACGTCACCGAGAAGAACCTTCATGTTTTGGTTGTTGTTGATATAAGGTAAGTTTTAGGAAGTATATTACCGGGACAATGGTTTTTTTAAATTTGCAAATGTACATGAATATATCTAGCACGTATATATGTATCGTAATTAAAGGTTTAAGTATAGGATGCATAGTTTAAGAAACACAATATAAAACAGAATCAACTTCAGAAAATGTATTGCAGTTGGATATTACGGTTGCCTTCTTTAGCATAATCATTAATTGAAATAGAAACTAAAATTAATTTAAAAAGGCGTTACCGTGCGAACTTCCAGTCACCTTCTGTCAAATATATATTGAAAAAAGCCTCATTCATCTTAAGTAAAGCAGCAAAACAATAAAAGCTAAAAGAGTTGTACATGTAATCTCGTTGCATCATCCTTGCATTCTATGTTTGACAAAGTGGATGTTCCAAATATTTTGATAGATAATCTTTACATTCATCGTGAAAGCGGCCTTTCGCATTACTGTTATATCACTTAGATAAAACAGTTACATATGTTATATAGCTCTTATCATGATTCATGCATATGCATTTTTCTTGGTATGTCACATCTTCAACTGTTTACCGTGTTTACTGTCTTTAAGTGACAGTTTATGAAGATACCTCCTCTTGTTCATTTTCCTTGGGCGCTAGCAACACATAATACATATTTTGTAAATATTTCTGTGAATAAGTTTCGAATAAGATTACTTAGAAGTTGGTGACTTTGCAGCTTTTGATGATTCCTACACTAATTGTTTAACAAAATACGCATTCGACATGTCGACGGTGTTATTTATCGTTTTTAATCTCTCATTTAAATGACACTTTTGAATAGGGAAAACAGAATATTTCTATGGTTTCCAAAAGTGATGCTACTGCCTGGTAGGATTGCATATGTAATTATAACTCAACATATAGACTTACCTAGCAAGCGGCAGGAAGAAAGTTATCCTAATAAACACTAATGGAGTATTTTGATAAATTACAACCCTGCTAACCCATTTAAAATTAATCTTTTTTTTATCATTCGGATCAATCGCCTAACAGTTTCTTGAGTAGTATTTGCTCCAACAGGATTGGCGGACCCGTTGTTATGTCCACAGACTGTCTTCCAGTGTCTCGGATTAAAATTTTCGTTTCTTTAGAATACCATACCAACACCTTTTCTTCATACAGTATGTATGCCAAGACAATGATTCGCAAAGAAAAGTGCGGGATTAAATGTCCAATTTGAAAACAAAAACCATCAAAACTGCTGCATGATATAAATATAATGATTGGTACCGTAATTTACATACCATTACAAATGGATGAATGTCCGATCACGTGACACGAAAGTATTTTTGCTTTATTTTAAGTTTTCCTGAACTGTGTTTATATTTTAATAATTTTTTCTGTTCGATTTACAATACGTATCGCTGAGTATATACCATACACATGTTTTTTTATATCATTTTTTTAAAACAATATACCTGTTTATTGGAAACTTTTTCCTGTGATTGAACTCTTTAGCAATAAACTACTATTTTACACATCGTATGCTTCAATGCAAAAAAAATAATCCGCTTTTGATTTGCTATCTTGTTTCAGCCTTCGTTCTCATGTGATATAAAATGTAATGTAAAAGAAGGTAGTTACTCTTACATGTCAAAGTTTAATTAAGCAAAACGAATAAGTATTTATATATAATCTTGAGACAGACTTAAAGCTTTTAAAATTTGAATTTAAGAAACTACAGTCTTGCAAATTTGCATTTAACAATTTGATAGCTAAAAACAATTATCTCGTCGTATGCCACGAATATAGCTGTTATTCAGTTAAGGTTTTAAAGCGACACTTGATTTTCATGTGTAATCATGCTACCATATATAGAATGCGAGTTATTACTGTCACTTACTTGCTTTGATTAACGATATTTAAATTCCTCTGGAATAAAATATTAGTAGGCATATTCGTTTGCATAAACAAAACGATTTATATTAAACAGCCCTTGTAATAAAGGAATGTATATTACGTGCGTAATTACTGGTTGTTTAACAATATCAACGGTTAATCAGCTTAACTGGTTCAATATGACGAAAAGAAAGTTTCGCGAAGATAACAACCCTCTTGAAGCTATGTAGCGCAATTTTGTACGCACGTAGGTTGAGAGGGAGAGAGGCCAATACAAAAGGTTGCTTGGCATTTGTCGAAGAAACCTTGCTTCATGATATGGAACGAAACATTTTTGTTATTTCTCTTTATAAATCTTGTTGTTGTGAAGTTAAAACGCTTAGGCAGTTAGGTGAAAGAAGATAAGAGGCTGAGTGCAAGGAAAATGAGAAAAGCTTCAAGGAATGTTACCTTACCAATGGGGATTAAAAATGTAAAGTTAAAGAGGGAATTTCGCCTCAGTAAAATGCTCATATCTTTCACGTCACATCCGGTGTTGATCATTTATTATTAAGTACGTATACAGTGTGCGCATTGTGTATTTGTTTTTGACTGAGTGTGCGAGTCACTTTCGCAGCGGTTATTGATTGGTTGACGGCAATTTTGTATGACCAATCAGAAATGTTGACTAATCTTGTATATTACCGTCTATGTTAACACGATTTTTGGCCTTTCAAAGAACTTAGAAAACTGGGAGCAAGTAGATCGATAAGGAAAACATTGGGCTGAAGTTATAACAATGGGGATTAAACGCCGCTACACTCTTAGAAATAAAGGTTCTTTAAGGTTCTCAGTAGAACCCAATGGTTCTTTACAGAACATCATCCAATGGACGGTTAGAGGCATTTAGCAATTGTCCACTTCTCCCAAAGACTGGGTGAGGAGTATGTGACGCAGACGCCATACTTCTGCCCTTGATGCCAGGCATATGTCCGTTTTGATGTAGAAAAATCTCCTACACTCTTAGAAATAAAGGTTCTCAGTGGAACCCTATGGCTCTTTACAGAACCTAGAGGTTCTTTGGGAAGTAGAAGGGCTCTTCCTGAATGTACAGGTTTCATAGTAGAACCTGCGTTCTTTCGGTTCGTAAAAACGTTCTTTACAATTTTCTTTAAATTACAGAAAATTTAAACTGCGTTTTGCAGACTCTGATACTGATGTGTAAATATTGTAAGCTTGTTGTAAGCAATGTAATGTTTTTTTTCAGGAAAAACTGTAGACCTACTTTGTTTGCGTTTGTAATAGGAATGTTGATCATTTCTGTGTCTTCTAGAAAGTAGGAGAAAACAAAACTAACATATTTTGAACATTCAATATTCAGTCCAGTGTTGCGATTTAATATAATCTTAAGCATCTATCAGTAATACCTCTCAAATTAATGAAGGTGAATCTGATCAAATACCTCATTACTCACAATGAATAAGGTGAATCTGATCAAATACCTCATTACTCACAATGAATAAGGTGAATCTGATCAAATACCTCATTACTCACAATGAATAAGGTGAATCTGATCAAATACCTCATTACTCACAATGAATAAGGTGAATCTGATCAAATACCTCATTACTCACAATGAATAAGGTGAATCTGATCAAATACCTCATTACTCACAATGAATAAGGTGAATTTGATCAAATACCTCATTACTCACAATGAATAAGGTGAATTTGATCAAATACCTCATTACTCACAATGAATAAGGTGAATCTGATCAAATACCTCATTACTCACAATGAATCAGGTGAATCTGATCAAATACCTCATTACTCACAAAGAATAAGGTGAATCTGATCAAATACCTCATTACTCACAATGAATAAGATGAATCTGATCAAATACCTTATTACTCACAATGAATAAGGTGAATCTGATCAAATACCTCATTACTCACAATGAATAAGGTGAATCTGATCAAATACCTCATTACTCACAATGAATAAGGTGAATCTGATCAAATACCTCATTACTCACAATCATTACAAATCACAAATGAATAAGGTGAATCTGATCAAATACCTCATTACTCACAATGAATAAGGTGAATCTGATCAAATGAATCACAATGAATAAGTGAATCTGATCAAATACCTCATTACTCACAATAAATAAGGTGAATCTGATCAAATACCTCATTACTCACAATGAATAAGGTGAATTTGATCAAATACCTCATTACTCACAATGAATAAGGTGAATCTGATCAAATACCTCATTACTCACAATGAATAAGGTGAATCTGATCAAATACCTCATTACTCACAATGGATAAGGTGAATCTGATCAAATACCTCATTACTCACAATGAATAAGGTGAATCTGATCAAATACCTCATTACTCACAATGAATAAGGTGAATCTGATCAAATACCTCATTACTCACAATGAATAAGGTGAATCTGATCAAATACCTCACTACTCACAATGAATAAGGTGAATCTGATCAAATACCTCATTACTCACAATGAATAAGGTGAATCTGATCAAATACCTCATTACTCACAATGAATGAGGTGAATCTGATCAAATACCTCATTACTCACAATGAATAAGGTGAATCTGATCAAATACCTCATTACTCACAATGAATAAGGTGAATTTGATCAAATATCTCATTACTCACAATGAATAAGGTGAATCTGATCAAATACCTCATTACTCACAATGAATAAGGTGAATCTGATCAAATACCTCATTACTCACAATGAATAAGGTGAATCTGATCAAATACCTCATTACTCACAATGAATAAGGTGAATCTGATCAAATACTTCATTACTCACAATGAATAAGGTGAATCTGATCAAATACCTCATTACTCACAATGAATAAGGTGAATCTGATCAAATACCTCATTACTAACAATGAATAAGGTGAATCTGATCAAATACCTCATTACTCACAATGAATAAGGTGAATCTGATCAAATACCTCATTACTCACAATGAATAAGGTGAATCTGATCAAATACTTCATTACTCACAATGAATAAGGTGAATCTGATCAAATACCTCATTACTCACAATGAATAAGGTGAATCTGATCAAATACCTCATTACTCACAATGAATAAGGTGAATCTGATCAAATACCTCATTACTCACAATGAATAAGGTGAATCTGATCAAATACCTCATTACTCACAATGAATAAGGTGAATCTGATCAAATACCTCATTACTCACAATGAATAAGGTGAATTTGATCAAATACCTCATTACTCACAATGAATAAGGTGAATTTGATCAAATACCTCATTACTCACAATGGATAAGGTGAATCTGATCAAATACCTCATTACTCACAATGAATAAGGTGAATCTGATCAAATACCTCATTACTCACAATGAATAAGGTGAATCTGATCAAATACCTCATTACTCACAATGAATAAGGTGAATCTGATCAAATACCTCACTTACTCACAATGAATAAGGTAAATCTGATCAAATACCTCATTACTCACAATGAATAAGGTGAATCTGATCAAATACCTCATTACTCACAATGAATAAGGTGAATCTGATCAAATACCTCATTACTCAAATACCTCACAATGAATAAGGTGAATCTGATCAAATACCTCATTACTCACAATGAATAAGGTGAATTTGATCAAATACCTCATTACTAACAATGAATAAGGTGAATCTGATCAAATACCTCATTACTCACAATGAATAAGGTGAATCTGATCAAATACCTCATTACTCACAATGAATAAGCATCAGAAATTCATATTTGACCATACCATGCGGACGATGCTTGAAATCATTGATCTCTTAAAACAACCATTCTAGGCCTTGCTAGGTTTAATGCAATCGAATTTGTGGAAAACGGAAGATGGCGTGCTCCACCATAGTTTTGTTTATTTACATTTGGAACAATATATTGACAGTTTTTAATTAAGTCACATTTCCACGCTAACATACATGGTGCTAAATGAAAATACGTGAAAAATGGTCAGTGCACGGCATACACATTAACAACAAGTCAAACTGTTCTGTCTCTGCTGTAAACACGTCACCTACGCACCACGTGAAGTTTTCAACAGATTAAAAGGATACATTTTTCCTGCTGGGGTGGGTAGACACGCCAGTGCACCACAACTAGTTATCAAAGGCCGTGGACATTGACTTGGTTGTCGATGTTATGTCTGTCCGTACGTCGTAAGTGTGTTCTCGTCCGGGTCGTATTAAGCGTTTCGTGATAGCATTTGTACAATCATAACCGAATACGCAGGCGACGACCCCGTCATTGTAATTGTGTGTTCAACTCTCTCTCTCTCTGTCATGGAATTTATTTTTAATACTTTTTTAACTAAAGACGTTAGAATTTTGGAATATTAGATATGACGTTACCTACATTTGCAACCGGTGAAATGTTTTACGCACCAATATGACCATGGATCTGCAAAAATACTAATAAGATCACCTTGAACCCAAAAGGTTTGAATATATGATTCCACGATTCCGATGTGCGCAAGCTCAGTTACGTGGTACCCCACACGAAAGTAGAGTAACAAACAAATTTCACTGTACAAACATGCGGAGGGCAATGAAATTTCCTCTTTTCTTAGTGACTTTTGCGGCAAATAAGCATTGAATTTACCATTTGAAAATCGTCACTCCGTGAATAACATTTTTTATGATAATTTGAGAAAATTTGTTAGTCAGGGAGAATATTGGACTTTTGGTGTAATAAGAAAGTACACCACAACCTGGAGCTTCGTATTCATTAAGATCAATGGAGGCCGCCATTTTAACTTATGATAATGTTATATCAATGGGATTTTACTAAGAGAACGGTAGTATTTGTGTAATGTAACGTATGATGCATGTACACTGTATCAGCGATAACTAAGCCAAACAGAATCATGTATCGAGAGGACTTCAAAAGGTCAACGACCTGTCAAGGGAAGTCTTTTATTTATCGCGCAGTCCACGATGAAATTGAAAAGTCCGCAGTCAAATTTAATGAATATTCATTTGATATTGCTTTTTCCTTTCAAAAATACCCACCCCTCCGCATTCTCATTAAAAATCCCTATTGACTTAACGTTATCACTATATTCAAATGGCGGCCTCCATGGATCCTAATGAATACGAAGCTCCAAATTTTGGTGCATATATTACTACACCAAAAGTCTTAGTAACGCACTATTAAAAATACTTGGTATCTGAAAGAAATTTTTGTTTTCCTCAAATGTTGAGTTTCTTGGCCAAATTATGTCGCACGGTACGGTTAAATTTTTCCTACACCTGTTCTGACTAAATAATTTCTAAGGTTGCATTATTTACAAATCTGAATGCAGATTTTAAGACTTTTAGGTAGGACTCTCTAATATGAATAGTTGCAAACACGGTAGCTATATCATATACAAAAAACTGGCATTTTATCAAGATATGGCTAGTGAGAAGCATTATTAGCAAAACGTCCTTGTAAATTCATGGCATACAAAATTATACAATGAATATAGTTTTCAAGGCAAAGTTCTATGTAATGTTCTGTTATTATTTTTATGTTTTGGGTTAATAATAGTATGGCATCAATGCACTCTTCAAACCATTTCATCTGTCTAATTTGTTGCACAATTGTGAATTATTTGTGTAGCATGATTAATCTCTTTTAATTGCAATACTTTTGAAAATATGAACCCAAGAGAACCGCAATCACATCCTAACTGAAGTGAGATTGCCGAAAAACCTCACAAAAGCAATAAACGCACTACTCCAAATCACACAGCGAGCGCAGCTGACAAGATAGATGAGAAATTTGGCTTGTTTACTCCACTTTTTTTAAATTTATTCAAAATGGCTGTCCAAATCGTGGAATCGTGTATTGAGCTTTTTGATTTTCTTAGCATGAGTACCCACATGTCATGCTTCCAGAGTTATAAAAACTCATGATGGAAATAAAAACTACCAGTTTTCTCCAAAATTCAAAGAAAGTATTTAAAGACTTCGAGATCTCCTCATGTAATTAAAAACCAGATAGACTAATCTTTGCAGCAAATTTATTTCCAGGCTTCATTATTTACTATAAAAATTTCCCACTATATTTGCGGTCATAGACAAGCAAAAGAAATGGATAGGATTTTTTTTGTAATTTGTACTAAAATGTCATTAAAATATATATTTACTTTAGTAATTCTGAAGTTATTTACTGCCAATGGCGAATCCTCTGGTAAACAAATACATTTCGAATTATTTACGGCGCTCAATAAATTGCACTAACGCATACATTTATTTATATGATGTATAATTATATAAGGCTTTTTTTCTCTCGAATTGCTAACGTGATTCTTTAACTGCTACCCTACATGCCCTATATGTCTGTATGTGCACCAAAACTTCATGAAAATAATTTGATACTTTTTGCTATATAGTTTACAATATTTTGATGATTTTAACACTTAAAAGTGATAAAGACAATGGAAATTGTGCAAACATGTAAAACATGTTAAACGAGCAGCTTGAGACAGTTTTTGTGACCCTATTTCAAACGTCAACTTATGTTACGTTACCTTTAGCTGTTTAGCTAAACATACAAATCTGGAACTGTTTCAGGTTTTATTTTTGCCGGTGATATTATCATTCGGTTATTAATGTGTGCACGGAAAGCTTATTTATAAATAGTTTAATCCTGGGCCAGTTAAAGTAAAGTTAAATTGACTTTTGTTGAAATATATTTTCATGAGAGAGATCACATTGACACCATAAGAAGAAGACATCGAAATGTAATGCCTATTTGATAGTTTCAACAACTCCATTTGAACAATTCTATGCAAAGGTTTTATATTGCAGTAAGGAGATGTTTGCAACGTCTTTGGAAAAAAAGGAAAGATTCTATAATATAGAGGACCATTCAACGCACTTGTTTAAGATAACTGGGTAGCTAAATAGAATTAAGACAAGTGGGTAGCTAAATAGAATTAAGACAAGTGGGTAGCTAGAAAGAATTAAGACAAGTGGGTAGCTAAATAGAATTGAAATAAATGGGTAGCTAAATAGAATTAAGACAAGTGGGTAGCTAAATAGAATTAAGACAAGTGGGTAGCTAAATAAAATCAAAATAAGTGGGTAGCTAAATAGAATTAAGACAAGTGGGTAGCTAAATAAAATCAAAATAAGTGGGTAGCTAAATAGAATTAAGACAAGTGGGTAGCTAAATAAAATCAAAATAAGTGGGTAGCTAAATAAAATCAAAATAAGTGGGTAGCTAAATAGAATTAAAATAAGTAAAATCAAAATAAGTGGGTAGGGTAGCTAAATAGAATTAAAACAAGTGGGTAGCTAAATAAAATCAAAATAAAATAAGTGGGTAGCTAAATAGAATTAAGACAAGTGGGTAGCTAAATAAAATCAAAATAAGTGGGTAGCTAAATAGAATTAAGACAAGTGGGTAGCTAAATAAAATTAAAATAAGTGGGTAGCTAAATAGAATTAAGACAAGTGGGTAGCTAAATAAAATCAAAATAAGTGGGTAGCTAAATAGAATTAAGACAAGTGGGTAGCTAAATAAAATCAGAATAAGTGGGTAGCTAAATAGAATTAAGACAAGTGGGTAGCTAAATAAAATCAAAATAAGTGGGTAGCTAGATAGAATTAAGACAAGTGGGTAGCTAAATAAAATCAAAATAAGTTGGTAGCTAAATAGAATTAAGATAAGTGGGTAGCTAAATAAAATCAAAATAAGTGGGTAGCTAAATAGAATTAAAATAAGTGGGTAGCTAAATAGAATTAAGACAAGTGGGTAGCTAAATAAAATCAAAATAAGTGGGTAGCTAAATAGAATTAAAATAAGTGGGTAGCTAAATGAAATTAAGATAAGTGGGTAGCTAAATAAAATTAAGATAAGTGGGTAGCTGAATAAAATTAAGATAAGTGGGTAGCTAAATAAAATTGAGATAAGTGGGTAGCTAAATAGAATTAAGATAAGTGGGTAGCTAAATAGAATTAAGATAAGTGGGTAGCTAAATAAAACAAAAGTCTCAATAAATATTTCAAATTGAACAGTTGGATTGGTATTGTTTTATTATATCTTTTATTATCAACTAAAAATAGAAACGGAGATATCAATAACATTTCCACATACAGGCAAAAGGGACACACTATTCAGTGGGTAGTTTTATAAACATTATTGAGCAAAAACATATGTCAAAAGTAAATGAATCATCCATTTAGTACAACGAGCAAAATTAATTGGATACGTATGTATAAGAGGCAATAGCCGGTACATGAATCAAGTGAAAATTGGTACTTACAAAAACATTGAAGAATGAATTGCAAAATTTGAGTATACGACATAAACACTTTTAAATAATTTATAATATATTTCATTCGATTTAGATACATGATTTATTGCAGTTATAAATCATATATACATTAAATTATATTTACATCTATGCTGTAGCAACTGCCATGATAACCCACCAGAGGATTTTCACAAGCATATAACTGCACAGTCTTTTCTCATTGCTTAGTAAAAAAAATCATTTACATCATTGAAGGATTCATATTTCGAAAGCCGTTTCCAACGCTAAGAGGGCTTATTATATGTTAAGATAGAGTCCTCTTTGCGTTGGAAATGGCTTTTGAAATATAAATCCTTTAAAGTTATCGATCGAGACACTGGCCAGAATTAGAGACTTGACTTCGTCAGTCACCTACAGATGGAATACATTTACACCTTTGTTGTTCTTTTGCACAAAATGGGAATAGATTATACTAAAGCCTTGTTAATGTATCATTTCTTACTTGGCCTTATCAAAATCATCATTTATATTGAATTTAGAAACTCCAGAAGGAAAGAAGCAAAGCATCAATATTATATTATGACATTATATTCATTTATCCTACTTGGACAGTATGAGAAATCAAATGGGGAATTAATTTTCATAAGTTACTTCAAATAAACGGACAAAAATGGTAGCCTATTTTCAATGCTGGCTGATTGATAGGATTAAAAAAAATGATATTAATGTATGTCATATGATCTTCCAAGAGGTCTGCTTGCAAGATCAAACTATTCAAGACAAATGTGGAATACAGCTTGTCTACAATTACTTAAATATTTCTAACATGGAGAAACTCATATGTATGGACGTATCTGTTGTAAGTTTTATATGTCTCTCAGGTTATAATACGTTTAAGTAAAAAGTGTTGCCTTTCATCCCACCAACAAAAACGGCGATAAAATGCCCAGCAACCTCCAAATTAACACCGCTGCTTTATTCAACCTCAAAGATAGTTTTATTATAAAGCGATGCTCAATACAATCATATGGCAAAAATCTGGATGTATTATAATATAAAACATTTACTAGTTATCATAGCATTTATTATAATGTCCAGATATCAAATAGTAGATTAGATAAACCTAGAATGAAGTTTCTACTAGATCATCCAAAAAGTGAAATATATTAAAGATGAATTGATAATTTATTTTTACCGCTTTACATTCATCATAATGAAGTAATCATTTCTTATCTGTTTATATAAAGACATAAATTTGAAAGATTGATGGAATTATCGGCTTTTACTAAAAATGCAACAAAACAGACATACCCCTATGTACTACTGAAAATAATCTAACATGACACAAATGGCAGTAAAGATAATCAATGTTTGTGAGGTTGTGTACGACACTGCTGTGCCTTTACCCGCTCCAAGCACTGGTAAATTCTGGGCTTCTGGAGAAGAAAAAACAATTATGATATACATAGACCAATAGAAGTCAGGTAGATTGTTGCCAGGATTAACGAAAATAACTTGACGTGGTTATTAGATCTGGTAAATTCCAGAGCGTGATGAAAACGCCCTCTCACTTATGCAGTTCTTATTAAGAATGTATTTTTATTTGTCGTATATCTGGTAAATATGATAGATGTATCGTTTACCATGATATAATTGTTGGAAGCTTAAAAACAATTGAGCTCAGCATTGAAAACTGAAGGAAACATTTTCGAATATACTGTTGTGAACTATCTCCAAAGGAGACAAGAAATTATATTGTTGCGCTTAGAACGATAAAATGTTTCAACCTATCCCATAACTGTTAACGTATCATAATAATTGTACAAACTACTGCAATCGATAACAACGACAACAAACAGTTTGGTAGATTCTTCTCTTATGGAGAAAATTATTTTCCGAAGAGAGGAAAATCTCAGACGCCATTTTGAAGATTATTCATTATGCTTCTAACGAAAGAGCGTAACGCTATGGCACATAACTTGTATGAGTTCTAGAAATTTTATAACCAAGTATGTCAATTTAATTTTTGCATTTTCAAAATCTATACTCTTATTAATCTACAAATTATTCGGTTCCCAAATGGACATCCACCACGCCGTTTAAGAGATATTTAATAACAAAATTATAAATTCTGGCCTGTTTTCGCTGGGAATTATTGAAATAACACAAATACCATCCAGTACCAAACAGGAGAGAGAATGTCCATTGCACAAACAGGTATGCACACAAGGCAGCCTGGTCACTTCGCACACACTATGACCGCATATAAGCTAATTAAAAACCCTACGTCAAAGCATTTGTAGATGAAAATCCGGAAGTTACATAATTTACATAGGTTTTCCCCTCTTCGGGGAAAAATAATTTTTCTCCTGAAGATGGGAATCTATTAAACTGACAAAAGTGACAATCAAATGAAATGAAGAGGTTACCTCTGTGAGGCCTTATATAAACTTTAAAAGTCTTACCGAAAGCAGGCGTCGACGGAGCATTTTCTGTGTACAAGTGAAAAAAACGAATAATCAGATTAAAGTTTCACAGAAATTCCTCAAGAGTAAATCATCCAAAAGGATTACAGTGATATAACTAATTACAATAGAAGAGGTTTGACTTTAAAGTATTTACTGAAATATACATGTAAATTTTGGTGTCAATTTTGAAAGAAAAAAAAAATGGTTGATGTGGTAGAATTATTCTAAACTCTTTTCTGCAACGAAAAAAAAGTTAAAATATCTGGATGATCTGAAATAATGTAGGTATTTTGTAGGCACGTACCTGCTGCAGTTCGGAATTGAAACCGAGCCTTGTCTCCATTACCGTACCTATTTTTGGCATACAGCACTACTTTATATGTAGCGTTAGGCCAAAGATCTCGGAGCGTTACATCATAGGTCCTCAAATCGGAATTTGATGTCGTGAAATTAAAGCAAGGCATGGGTGCTCCAGGTGTTTCGTGGTATCGAACAACCGTGTCTTTACCTTTTTTGTATCCCTAAAAGAACAAAATGAAAAAATAGAATTTTCTTTTCAAAAATTAAAACCATATTGAAAGATAGATATATAACGCAACGCTCAATTTGGCTTTGTTGGCCTGTATCAAATGAAGATTTCCCGCAAACAAATTAAAAATAATTTCCCTTTCATATAACGAAGCTAGTAATCATACCCGCTATTGGCCGACATAGAAAGAAGACTTACTCTGAGTATGGAGTAACATATTGTAAAGTGTTCTATTTGTGTTTGCTCTGCCGGTGAACCCCTGGTGCTCCAAACAAGTTTGTACGATGACTGGCGATTGCTGAACAATGGGCTAACAATTGTGGGAGCCAGCGGTCGACCTGAAATAAAACATAGTTATTTTATGAAGTTAATGCTTTCAAAACTGCACATCTATCCGCTTCGTACCCGCAATCGGGAAAACAGTTTTGTTCTCCCGATCAGGGAATCCTTTATAGAAGTATCCCACAATGCATCTATCCAAATTGAAAGTTTGTGTAGAGGAATAACATAAGAATCAGACACATTTCGAGCGCGGGGAACTCAACCACTGCGAAGGTTCAAATTTTTCTTCACGATTTAAAACAATAGAATATGAATTACCTTTACACCGTGCGCTTTTAAAATTCACGGTGCGGTTGAAGAAAAGTGATTAATTGTTAGTATGTGTTACCGTTAGAGCAGTCGTAATTTAACAAAGTTTTCTGAAATTTTGGGGAATAACTTGGAAATTTGTGAAAATTATTTAGCAATAACTGCGTGATAGTAACGAAATTGTTTTATTTTCGCGAAATTGAACATGAACAAAGCAAACTTTGTTACAAACCTTCAATGAAAGGACCGATAAGCGTCTATGATTGAAATTTCACAAAAAAAATGGCGGCTTCCATATATCACTGTAAGCTCAGTGCGCATGATTGAGTCTCCCGATCGGGGGACTTATTGAGTCCCCCGATCGGCGGTACGAGCCGAAGCACATATAATCATTTCACTTAATTACATCAGATAAAAGCTCAATTACACTATTACTGTGTTACAGGATCTGAAGGGCACTTTTCAAATCTTGAATTTTTAAAGCATGTAGCACAGCAGTATAGCTTACACAGTCAACCCTCACCCCCTTCCCCCCCCACTCCCCTTCCCCACCGGAAAATTTCAAAACTTTTATCGGTCCGAAAATTACTGGTGACCCATTTTCCTTTTTATTTTTTTTATAACCTTACCGCTTCAAATGTTCAAGACGTTTTGGTTCAAAATTCGGTAAAAAGGACAAATGTATTCAAAAATCTACACAAAATTGGAAATTTTATAGATCGTAACTCTTGAAATCGGTAGTATTTAGACTTAGAGATTATGATTGTTTTTATCATAAATAGGAATATTTAATGTCTAAAATAATGTGAAAAGCAAATAAGGGGTCTTGGTTTTTTGTGTTACTTTTTTCAATCTGTCAATAAAAAGATCAAGGGGACTTAAATATATTTTTAAATAACACTTTTATATCTCTGTAAAGGGGCACCTTTTAATCTTTACAAAGATAAAAGAGTGCACGTCACTTCTCATAACAATGGCCCGGGTCCATATAGTACGTTTTGTCCTGCATAGCTCGCACACTCTCGAAAGACCCTAAGATAAATTTTTTACAATTTATAAGCTGGGAAATTTAAGCAAACTAAGCAGAGGAAATGGCCTTTTTAGTATGAACAAGTCCAACAGGCCCGATGTAGAGCTCTTGGGCCCCAAATTTTGTCTTTAGGGAAATTTAGAATGGTGAATGCGCGCGAAATTCAACAATGATTTTAGTATTTTCAGTGCAATATTTGTGTTACTTTCTTCAATGAAAAGATCATAAATCTTGAAGTAGCAGTTGTTCAATGTTTGAAAAACAGATTCCTTCTCTAAAAAGGGGACTTTTTAAACTTTGGAGAAAAGTAGAAGGGAGGGGGTGGGGAAGGGATGGGAGGGGGAGGGCAATGGGAGGAGCACGTGCCTCTGGTTCCGCCGCCTATGGTTGCGCCTTTGCACGCCATAGAGGGATTATTGCTTTGATAAGTTTGATTATAAGTACGGTTATATTCTTGGCTTGGTTATCTGATAACTGATAATAAACTGAGCACAGGATGTTCGATGATTACGCATGTTTTACAATATATCTAAGATGAGGGGTGGCAGTATTTACAAACATTATATTTGGACATATAAACAGAGGGCATAGTCGTGAAATCGTTATCTACCTACTGTGGTGTAGCGGTTATCATACCTGTCTACAGACCACGAGGCCCCGGGCTCAATCCTGGGGTGGGTAGACACGCCAGTGCACCACAACTGGTTATCAAAGGCCGTGGACATTGACTTGGTTGTCGATGTTATGTCTGTCCGTACGTCGTAAGTGTGTTCTCGTCCGGGTCGTATTAAGCGTTTCGTGATAGCATTTGTACTATCATAACCGAATACGCAGGCGACGACCCCGTCATTGTAATTGTGTGTTCAACTCTCTCTCCCTCTCTCTCTCTCGTGCAATTGTAGTCTGATTTTATTTAGGGAGGGTTTTATCAACATGCGAGTCCCTTGGATACGTGAAAAAGGATAGAAACTTCTTAGTGGTAAGTGGAATGGGACTGCATTCTCTCTGCAGTCTGAATTCTTACAAAACACAAATCTGGTTAGCTCAATTAGTAGAGCACCAGCTTTCCAGCCGAAAGGTCGTGGGTTCAATCCCCGGTTGAGTCATACCAAAGACTTACAAAAAATGATGACCTGCTGCCGTCTCGCTTGGTGTTTAGTATGTGGGATCAGAGCATGGGCGGTATTGATTCAGGCTTGTGCACTGTTTGTCGTCTGCCGGCTTAGGGAAGCATGCATGTTGTGTGGCAAAGCGCTATACAAGAACTGCTTTTTGGATTATTATTATTATTACTATTATTATTATTATTATTATTATTATTATTATTATTATTATTATTATTATTATTATTATTATTATTATTATTATTATTATTATTATTATTATTATTATTATTATTATTATTATTATTATTATTATTATTATTATTATTATTATTATTATTATTATTATTATTATTATTATTATTATTATTATTATTATTATTATTATTATTATTATTATCATTATCATTATCATCATTATCATTATCATTATTATTATTATTATTATTATTATTATTATCATTATCATTATCATTATTATTATCATTATCATTATCATTATCATTATTATTATTATTATTATTATTATTATTATTATTATTATTATTATTATTATTATTATTATTATTATTATTATTATTATTATTATTATTATTATTATTATTATTATTATTATTATTATCATTATTATTATTATCATTATTATTATCATCATTATTATTATTATTATCATTTTTTCGAATATTTCTTATACTTGGAAACATTTCAAAAACGCCAAACAAATAAATGGCTGATGAGGTCAGAGAGGTAAACATGAATTGTTGAGTGGCTTAATTACTGGAGAAGAGAACAAAGTCACGTGACATGATCGCCTTACTAAAATACCAACGGGACCTAAATTATCGAGCATGTACGGACCCCTAATTTGAGCGTATTTCCCATTTGAGTGTTTTAGTATATTTCTGAAGCTTCGGACTATTAACTTATATGTTTGGAAAATGCCCGGACTACTGCTTTGAAAAAAGTAAGGTTGTTGTTCACTAAATGAACAAGCATACTTGTTGCTTGACATTTTTAAGTAAACGGTAATACATATATTCAATAACTCAAATTATCAGTGACAGTGACCTCTAAATATATTACGATTTTTACAATATATTAGTATTATTGTATGAAATCTGAAAGCTTTAATGAAATGATATCTCGATTTAAAAAGAAACCTTTCCATGAACAATGCCTGGAATAATAAAGGTGCGGTGCAATAAAATAGCAGGTCCCTCTTAAATTAATATGATATGCCATTATTAATGATAAATTTGATCATGGCATTATGTGAAGATGGGTCAAGTATGAAACTAGTTAGGTTATAATGTTGCTAAATCATCATTTGCCCCTGAAGGCATGACCCATATAAAATGATAATTGATAACATTCTGTTCAGGACAGGTTATTCGTGAGAAAATCCTGGCATGGGTACCGGCTTTTATATGGGTCTAATCCTACCGTTTGTGTCGATTTACTAAAGAGACTTTACTGCATGAATTTTCTAATCAGTGTTCTAGGCAGGAGTTATGTCTGAACTTTGAAACTAAGATAAGCATCCAAACTATTGCCATATCGTCGGGAGGAAAAACATAATTATTATGACAATTTGTAGCATAAAAGCTACACCCACTAAATATATCAGCTACTAAAGAGACTTGCCAAACACCGGTTTAGTCAAAACGCGTCTAGCGAGACATCTCACAAGTTTTGCTATTTATTCTACCTAGAATTATGTCACATTTATAGCTCATTTATATCCCGTTATTCTTGAATTTATTTTGATTGGACATCACTTCAATTTATCCTCATCTGTTAAATTCATGATGCATCTGGCATTTTCATATCTAAAATTCTTTAATGATATGTTTAAATTTAATTTTTAATCATTTTTAAGCACTTTTATCTTGAATTCCGACCATGTCTCTAAATGGGAGAAGATCCGACATTTCTTTTAATAAATACGCCTTTCAGCCTTTGTAATGGAAACGGTATGTGTACGGACAACTGATTTATGGGAAAGGGAAGTTTGAATGGGAAGAATAAACAATAGTGTCGTTTTAATTTTTTGCATTTTTCCCAATTAAACAGCGTGTTTTTCTTTTGAATGGAGAAATACTCATTGCATGCTTCTTTGAACTCGTAGAATGCTATAGTGACATCGTATACATATGCTTTTTGAGTATAAAAAAACGTGTGCTATAAAACCCATTGATATGAATGAAAGTTTGCATGGCGTCTGTAAATTTATGTATTTTTTACGAATGAAATCTTTATAAACAGTATATCACTTTGCTTTACTAACGTCATGCTTAAATACCACAGACGCATACAATATAGAGAATTATTTGATATGTGATTAATGCTGACACACAAAGTTCATTCTTGAATTGTGAAAGGTTAATTTGGAAAAACTGAAAATGAAACGAGATCAATATTTGACTTTCAACACTCTATAGTAAGTGAAATAAAATCTCAACATAGTATAATCCTTTTGTCTCATCAACAAATAGAATGTAAGGATAAAATTGTACGTGGATTACATGACAATGGTGTCAACTGAACAACCAATAATATCATAAAGGCAGTATTGAGAAATGTGTGCATTAGAAAATGAAACCAGCGGTTTATTTGAATTTCGATATTGGAAAGTGAAATAAATTCTTTGTGCAGCATCACCAAACTACAGGAATACACTTCCACAGGAATCACTTGAGAATGGTGTCAAATATCAGTTATATACTGTACTGAGACTTTTGTGCATTTGAAAATGATTTTCATAAACATTCACTTTGAAATGATTGATAATCAGGTGATTATTTAAAGGCCAGTTGTCGTCTCTAACGTACGAGGTAAATATAATTCAATTCATGTGTTTTGATTGGTAGAAACACAATGATACTCTTACATTGATAGGCCAATCAGTATCGTTTTGGAATAAAATGTACACCGCCAAACACGACAGATGACTTTAAACTTCCCGATCAACATAATATGCAGCATCACCAAAACCGTAGGAATATAATACCGTACGAAAATGGTGTCAAGAATCAGGATATTCTCTATGATGCGTTTTCCCATAAATTGAAAGCGACAACAAACAGAACAGTGAATGTGCAAAAAGGGCTTTTTACGACAATTTATACGTTTATGAAGTCAAATATTACACCAAGATCATATGTAAATGTTAGAAATCCGTTAAAGGATTAGTTCAGTGGTCAATGATGTCTATCGTATATGAAGTTGAGGACTTCAAAAGGAACAAAATAGTGAAGTAAGCATTCAAAAATCTTATTCCGTTAAGGAGATTTTATATTTATCATTTGTGTTGAAACGATTGAAATGAAACTAGTTGTGAAGTCATAGCCTCAGATTTCTCAAAGTCTCTATTTATTCTATCATATTTTGTCCTGCGATTTGGTGGTTTTAAGTTAAAAGTTTGGTATCATTTGTGTAGAAACGTTTGAAATAAGACTAGTTGTGATGTCATAGCCTCATTCCTCAAAAGTCTCTATTTATTCTATCATATTTTGTCCTACGATTTTGTGGCTTTAAGTTGAAAGTTTGGTATCATTTGTGTTGAAACGATTGAAATCAGATTAGTTGTGATGTCATAGCCTCAGATTCCTCAAAAGTCTCTATTTATTCTACATATTTTGTCCTGCGATTTTGTGGCTTGAAGTTGAAAGTCTGGTATCATTTGTGTAGAAACGATTGAAATCAGACTAATTGTAATGTCATAGCCTAAGATTTCTCAAAAGTCTCTATTTATTCAATCATTTTTTGTCCTGCAATTTTGTGGCTTAAAAACCATGTGATATGTCAAAAAAGTAGTAAAACTGAATATAGGATATATATTTATTATATACCACCTGAAGAAAGTTCGAGGAAAAATAATTTAAATAGTGAAAAAATTAAATAAACTTTCTTTAAAATATATGAGCACATTGTTAAGAATGTGAGGATGAAGACGGCAACTTTCCATAGTAGACTTACTACACCAGTCACTTCTACACAGATAAGACAGGGCTTTAAACTTGAATATGACCTTAACGAAATAAGATTTTCGAACGCCTTTGAAGTCTTCTTTTAAATAAGATGGACATACTTGCCCACTGAACTAATCCTTTAAAAGATATATTAGAAAAAAAATATTATCATCCAAATCAATTGTAATAAATTGAAACGGAGGCAAGAGATGTATCTACTTTCGTCATTGTTATTTAGTTTGAGTTCAATCATTCTAAAAATACATTTCTCTCCTACTTTACAAACAATGGACATCTATATGCATCATAAGCTATGAAAACAAGTACAATAATTACTATTTGGACAACTACAGCAACACCGCTATCAAAATTAACGTTATTTCATGTCATTAGTTTGAATACAAATCATTATTTCATGTCATTAGTTTGAATACAGATCATTATTAAATTGTATATAGATATAGGTTATTGGATAATTGTTTACATTCTCACATAAATTATTCTTATAATGGAAACAAGAAATTAAGACTGCATCAAGAGCTCTTATTAATACTCATCCTTCTCAAATCAAACAATAAAATCAAATATTTACTTTATGGATTTTATTTTGTTTTAGTCTTTAATTTTGTTTCTTAGATTGTAATTTGTTTTTCTAATTGTATTTGAAGAGAGCCCTCTTAAAAAGGGTTCCTTTCTTTTAGTTTTGGGATCTGGTTTTGTACGTACAATTGAGCAATGTTTCATAGTTTTTGACGTCGAATATTGTATTCTTTGGAATATATTTTACATGCTCTTACTTTAATAATGGAGATTTGTTTTTCCCCCTGCTGTAATCTTATAGCAATGTATATTTTGAATTTTTCTGTAAATTGTGTATGAATGTTTTGATCTTTCTTTAGAATTTGATATTTGGACAATCCGGACGCTTGACTGAGGATATTAAAATTAAACTTTTCTTCAACGTCGCTCTGCTCATGACCTAGCTTGAAATTACCGATTTCCTGCGTCAGGATTTATTATGATTCATAATGAATGTAATCGGTAAACTGTTAAACCCACGTGGGAAAAACAAAACAAAAAACAAATAGGAAAGATGGGAAGGTGCACAAAAGCAGTGGTAGCCGTAGCTGCTTGGACCCATTGGAGCGATATTGTAACTGATTGTAGATTAAATCTAGAAAAGGGTCTCAAATTTGTATCGCCCACCATATTGTAACTGGTTATAGATTAAATCTAAAAAAAGGTCTAGAATTTGTATCGCACACCGTTAGAAAACAATCGAAAGACTGAGGAAATTCCACAAACATTTACGTCACAACTAATATTGGAGTAACAGATTTCAGAACATTCGAATTACTTCACCAGTCGAAGAGACCTGATGTGTTCTGAAGGACGAAGAGTTAAAGATTACATTGTTTTCCCCGACTACAATTTTCATTCAATGTTTGTAAGAAAATTATGGCTTTATGGCATTCATGCTTTATTGCCACCAGCATCGATTTTGCCAAAAATGCCTTTTTTCTTAACCTTATGTAGACATATTGGCATAATGCTATTTAATATTTGTTCTATATTGTAGCAATTTGAGTATTAAATTCGTAAAGACTGTTGAACTGTGTCGCTTTTGTTGTGCCTGGCCAATGAGTAACACGAAACAGTTGAGAAGTTCACTCAATGATTAAGGGTTCATGCAAAGATTTCAAGGTGTAACAAACGAGTATGACTCACGCCGTAAAATTTCCTTTTAAATAGACTGCCAGTGGTTCAGAAACTGCAACATCAATGATGTGTTTTGTGGGTGGCTTGTTAATTCGAGTAGGCTGGATTGTTAGAAATACATGTCAGTAGGTCACTGCCTTCGGAAGCTGAGGGGGGGACCAGGCCTCAATTAGTTGCAGACCTGTGATACAAATTGATGCCGTATTTTCGCTTTTCATCATTGCAAATAAGGAAAATAATCAAACTGCTCCCCGGCCTGGTGACCCACCATACTGCCATTATGCACTGGCATTTAAATGCGGTGGAACCCACGGACTTGCCCGACCACCCCTATTAAAGTGCCCTTTTATTATCGTTATTATCATTATTATTATTATTATTATTATTATTATTATTATTATTATTATTATTATTATTATTATTATTATTATTATTATTATTATTATTATTATTATTATTATTATTATTATTATTACTAATATTATTATTATTATTATTATTATTATTGTTATTATTATTATCATTATTATTATTATTATCATCATTATTATTATTATTATTATCATTATTATTATTATTATTATTATTATTATTATTATTATTATTATTATTATTATTATTATTATTATTATTATTATTATTATCTTAAATTATTATTTTATTATTATTATTATTATTATTATTATTATTATTATTATTATCTTAAAGATCTTTTGTTCTAAATAACTTTTACGACATACCTTTCATTCTATTTAAATTGCAACAATGAAAAGATATGCAGATGATCTACGATATATTAAATAAAAGGTCCAATGTTTGTCAGAATATGAAAGATAACCTCGATTAAATTACGCATTTCGATTTTCAATTTGATAAAACTAGCAATGGGAAGAATCATAATCATATGGAATTTCTTCAGATCAAATGAAAAGAAAATACAACATAAATAACTTACCAAAAAGAATAGCAAAACAAATTGAAAACAAAAACCGAAAAGAAATTCTATGCATTGTCTCTAAAGCCGTGATGAACCATGATTATTCAAGAGTTTCGAAAACAGGTAACCATTGAACAAGCTGATAATGCAGATTTTTTGAATCTACACCCTTTTTTTCTTTTAAATTTAATTTGGAGAACGCCTACTTTTAAAGGAAATTTACCCTCTCGTAGCAAGGAGCTTTATTCAGGGTCAAGAAAATCTTTAAAATTAACTCATCTTCAGCTTTGCTATCACAGTGATAAACATTGAAATTGGTTTGCGTTGTTCTCTTATTTGCTAACCATTGGAAATCAGTCACTTCTGCTCAAAAGCACCTGAAAGTCAGCGAAGTGGAAATCCTCTTCAAAATTCTTGGTATTTGAAAGATTTTGATGCAGCTTAAAAAGTAGGTCTTGCCGACCAAACTTAATAAACGATTTGACATTTTAAAGTTACGCTTCGCTGCGTGAATAGTGGTCATCGATATGCCCTTTTACGATTTACATTTTGTACATAAAGTGCGAGGTAGTATTTCAGCACTGACTAAATACACACACTACAAGTTTTACTTTGAAGTTTGAACGCATTTATTGATGTTGAGTTCCAACGAGTTCAGTGTTCATTCTGAACTCGTCAGTGCAGTTGCGAATTTAGGTTCAATGTATATTTTTTATGTGATTTATGCCATCGTTTAGACCTCATTTAATTAAGATCGTTTTTCGGTTGGACAGAACATTTTCTACCGTGGAGTTCATGTTTTACTCACCTTTTCTTTGTTGACATATTAGGAGGGACGTGGGATTAACTTAGTGTTACACGAAATCGGGTGGTAGATCTTTTATTTACATTTAGGCATACAGTGAACCATGGAAACTCTTGTGAACCCACCGGATACATTTCAACAACTCCATCTTTTAAGTTTGAATTCACATCATACGGTCAACGGATATTCATTGCTATACTTTTTATGATCGTTTTTGTCGTTGGTACATTTGGAAATGCTCTAACTATACTAGCTGTGTTACTGTCAAGAAAATTACAGAACGTTACAAATGCATTCATTATAAACCTCGCTGTTGCCGACCTTCTAACGTGCATGTTGTTGCCTGTTAACATATTAGCTTTACTAAGAAAAAGTTATTGGCCGATGTCTACCAGATGGACTTGCTCGATGGCAGGAGGACTTTTATTGTTGTGCGTTGGTGTCAGTGTTTACACTTTAGCATCAATTGCAGTAAATCGACTTATTCTAATAACTAAACCAGCCCAGTTTAGACAAATCTATAAGCCACTTGTTATCGCAATTTGGTTAACACTGTTGTGGGTGATTCCATTTTGCATCAGCATTGTGCCTCCTATTTTAAGGGTGGGTGCACTTGGCTACAACCCTAAGTACAAGACCTGCAGTGATATTTCTGAGGGATACCAAAGAAACGATGGTACGATTGTAAACGATACACAGACTTTTGACTTTATTCAAGCAGGTGGTATTTTTCCAATACCGCTACTGACCCTGTTTATTTGTTACTTTTTGATCATTCGTTTTGTGAGGAAGAATGCACAAAATCTTAGCTATTGGAGGGGAGAGAAAACCAAATCAATTTATAGTGACACCCAAACAGAAATGGTATCATTGTCGATATCTGATACCATAGAAAGCAAAGAGTAAGTAAATCCAGATCCTCATTATCAATGCAGAAGTGATTCAGATATACCAAATGGTACTTAAAGCAGACGTATATCTATTGCCCAAGAAAGACATCCCAAAGTATCTTCTTTTTTTCTTCATCTATGATCTAGTCTGTAAAATACTCAAGGTTTTTGTATTTTTTATCTGCAAATCTATTTAACTAAGGCAGACAAATAGTAATTGGCTTTGGATTAATTGTTATTTGTAAGTGTTAGAGGCGAGATATCGTGTTAACATGGACATAAATAATATCCAAAAGTTACCGCTTTTGATTGGTCGTACACAAATATCTACAACCGATCAATATAGCCAAGGAAGTAAATAACACACTGTACATACACACATAATGCGTACTGTACGTCTGTACGTACTTAATTAGAAACGATCCAAAACCGGATGTGACGTAAACGATATGAACAACGTAATTTTACTGCTCCGAGATTCCCTCTTTAACAGTCCGGTAGCATGCCTATTAATGGAAACAAAATGTTCCTAAAAATAGGAACATTTTGCTCCATGGTAGCCGCCATTTTGTTATATTCTCTACGATCCTTTGCTATCCTAACGTTAAAGCCTCATGCAATGTTACATATTTCAAATTTAAAATACGTCTGGAAAAATATCTTTACTAGGAAACTTAAAACTCATGCAAAATACCTTGATTACTGTCATGGCTAAAACTTTTCCTCTCTCATTTATTATGTTCACCACGCCGTTTTCGAAATATTAGAAGAAAAAAACAGACAATAGAGCCAGGCTTTTATGCGAAAACGGCTATTTTAAAAATTCAAATGTTTTTCAAGATAATGAATTTTGATATTTCAAATACATAGATTATAAATTATGACATTTTATCGCAACATCTGAACAATATGGCTGCATGACTTCAATATTCTCGTGTGTTATAAATGTTTCTATTAAAAGGCATTCTTCCGGACTATTTAATCAAGGTAATCCTATTTATTCGTAAGCTCAAACAAAACTATTATTTTCACAGAAATGACGCTGCAATAAGAGGTGCGTGCATCAAGCAAACCTTTATTACTTCCGATAAGCTCATAACAAGTGTTTGAAAACAAATCACATCAAAAAGTAAACAATAAATAGGATGATGTTGTCAATGTTAGAGTTCAAAAGGTCTTTACATGAGCAGATTGTGAAAGAGAATTCCATCACTCTTTTTACGTCATCAATCAAATAAAAAAAATGTCACTTACTAAACATGTTAAATCAGATCCAACTTATCAACAAGTATTTGATCAGGAATATTGTATACCATATTCCTAGTCTGACAATGAGCATTGTGGAAACAGTCATTTTACATTGAAAAATGGGATTTTTTTTCCCTTTTTTGGTTATCTATAGCCCAATTTAAGTTGGTTTACACTTTTTTTGGTTGTCTTTAGCCCAAATTAAGCTGGTTTACATCTTTTGGCTCCATATTGGTTAAATCAAGGCGTTAATATACATCTCCCTGGGTAATTGTAACTTTCTATTTTTAATACTATATTTGACGCGTAGCAGTATTAACATGGTAATGATGGACTGGTCGTCAATCGATCAACTCTATGAAGGTAAAATAAGGACATTTTGCTTCTAATCCGATGACACGTCATCAGCAAATCTTACAAATCTTGTGACGTTAGTTCCAATGGTTATTGATTGGCTTGTCATTATTTGCTTAAATATTTCGACCAATCAGAAACGTTGAATTTTATTGTACTGGAGTCATTTATTTCCACGTTAACACGATAAATAACACGATGGATGCCTGTTTGTTGGCAAGTGTGGTGGACGTATTACAGATTTAAAGCATTTAACTCGTTCCTGTTATAGAAAGTGCTCACTATTCACCACCATCATATGCACATATTATTAGATAGTTAAACATAAGCCTACAATCATAATTTGGGGTGATATTTGTATCCGTGAACTGTATATTCTTGAAGTTTTATGACTTATTGCCCCACAATGGTAACACAAAACCTGTTATAAATAAGGACGAATACGTTACAGGAGCATTTGCTAGTGGGTCCGGAATTGTGGAGTAGCTCTTGCAGCCGTACAAATGTTTTAATACATCAGCAATAGTGATTTACTGTTCATCTACAATGATCCAAACATCAATTACATTTAACAGTTTAGTGGATTCCACTCTAACTTACAAAGTTGTCATCCAAGTCTCTCGATTTTGTACTTTCTTGATTACCTTTATTTACAAACAGTTTACATTTCAAAAAAGTTCTGGATGAAAAAAAAGAAGGTAGTAATCGGTAGTCACCTTAAAAACCGTTAATTTATTTCACGCCAGCACGTGTGCTTATCAATGGTCTGCAATGAATATGTTAAAAACGGGACAGCCGGAAGGTATTTAACTTTAATTGAGGGCAACCAGGAAAAAATTAACGTGGCTGACCGTCTTCTGGATAATCTAAAACTGTAGTCTACAATAGTTTAACTGCGGCATTCATTATCCAGAGGCATGCTTCGTAGTTTAAAAAAAAAGAACGAAATGTAAGAAGTCTCAAACGACATGGTTGCCTCGAATCGTTTATTTTAAAGAGACACTAAACAGCAAACTAAGGACGCAATTTTCGACAATATTCAGCAATGCTTTTTGACCTAAGTGGGTAGCTACAAAACATCTCTAATATCATTATTAATGTCCAGTAGCTATCTAAGATTTACAAACGATAAGATTGTTATAACTTTAGAGCTTAGTTCATCTGTAACTTTTTGTAGCATTTTAATATAAAACTCTAAGTTTTCACGGAAATCTAGAATCTAAATAGCAGGTCCCTGTTCCTATTCAATAAATGTTTCAGGGATGAGTTCAGGGCCAACTAACACACACCGTATTGTAAAATTTGTTGAAACGTAGAGTTATATTTATTGCAAGTTATGTGCGAAGGAGGGGCGAACACTCCATCCAAGTTCATGTTTTCGCTGGCACTGCTTGCAATCTAGAGACTTGACAAAATTGTGTGTATTTCAAGTTCAGAATAGCTAAGTAGGCCATATGGAGTAATATAGAGTGATCCTCCAATCATCTATTTACATTTAATTTGAAGTTCAGAATAGCTAAGTAGGCCATATGGAGTAATATAGAGTGATCCTCCAATCATCTATTTACATTTAATTTGAAGTTCAAGCCCTGGACTTTGTAATTTTCTCTCCTTCTATTTTTCCACTACAGGAAACGTTTCTCAACGACAGTGGTGGGCAAGAAGGACACTACTAATACCATTAAAGCTAAACGCAGAAGTGTGACTCGAAGGGATATTCAAGTCACGAAAAACCTTTTTATAATATTTTGTATATTTTTTGTATGCTTTATGCCATATGCTATTTGTTTGTTTTACGATGATAGTGATCCCGCTATCCCATATGCTGCAGCTATTTTGCTTTTTAACAGCATGCTAAACCCCATTATATACGCAATAAGATTTCCGCATTTCAAACTTGTTTTCAGATGCATTGTGAAATGTAAATGGCAAAAGATTCCAGAACCATCGACCTTATTGCGGAAAATACAGGGAATGTGTGATTGCTTTGGATGTTGTAGAACATAGGCATATATATAAATACATATATATATATATATATATATATATATATATATATATATATATATATATATATATATATATATATATATATATATATATATATATATATATATATATATATATATATATATATATATATATATATATATATATATATATATATATATATATATATATATATATATATATATATATATATATATATATATATATATATATATATATATATATATATAAATACATATATATATATATATATATATATATATATATATATATATATATATATATATATATATATATATATATATATATATATATATATATATATATATATATATATATATATATATATATATATATATATATATATATATATATATATATATATATATATATATATATATATATATATATATATATATATATATATATATATATATATATATATATATATATATATATATATATATATATATATATATATATATATATATATATATATATATATATATATTGACTTGTTCAGATCGTTTTATGAGACCTTCAATTTGTGTACAGCACATGTTATGGAACATGAAATGGTAAGCGACGAAAAAAAAGATTTAAAAAAAAAAAAAAAAACACAACAACAAACCTTACGGAAATTGGTGCACTTGGTAAATCTACTAAGAAAATATTAATGTCACAGAAAGTATTATAATCAGCACTGCATATGATTGTAGTAGATCTTGTCTAAGAATACATTACTTAGTCTTGTTGATTGGGCGCACACATGTGTGAAGAAGACAATTTTTCCTGAACATTTTATGAAGTAAATTAAGAACATGCGTTGAAACACAATTTTATATTTGCAGTCCTAAAAGATTATAACTTGTTCCTTATATAAACATCACTCACGTGCAAGCGCTGTTGGGTTCAATTCACACCATTGAGTAATCATCAAATAATCGATAATGTATACATTCAATTTGAGAGGTGCATATCTTTATCATTCGTTACTTCGAGGTTTATATTTATTTTCTCAATTGTTCATAATTTTATGCACGCATATTGATAAATACCTAAACATTATTCCTATTAAGATATAATAAATCCATATACAGCTGTACCGAATGACCTCCCCACGTCATCAATATACAGTTTCATATTCACTTGCCTCGAAAGATTGAATTTATCGTGGAACTGTCTGATGTTCAAGCCAGATCCAAGTCAGTAAAGTTAGAAAGTATTACGTATCTTTTTCTTAGAGATCCACGGGAAGCTGCAAAAGGTCGATAACCTTTTAAAAATAGTACACTAATTTGAGCAATAACATTAGAAACATGTTTTTAATTTTTGAGTATATTTTAATGTATCGTGATGTATGAATGGCTAGACAGATATAAGTATTTGTGTATATTTCTTGCCTGTATTTTCGTTGAGGATGATGAGAATAACGCTTCGCACGCTTCGCAATGTTAGCTTTCAGATAGTTAGAATCGGCTGCTTATGGTCATATAATTTGGGCAGTGTACAAATAATTAGAATAAATTTATTACGAGAAATTTGAATTATGATTTTCATTTTTAGAAGCTTAATAATGATGATAATAATAATAATAATAATAATAATAATAATAATAATAATAATAATAATAATAATAATAATAATAATAATAATAATAATAATAATAATAATAATAATAATAATAATAATAATAATAATAATAATAATAATAATAATAATAATAATAATAATAATAATAATAATGATAATAATAATAACAATAAGAAGAACAATCAAAAAGAGGCGTCGAAGCAAGGAGTGCAGTGTAGCTCCTTGGTCCAAGCAAACGTTTAAGAAAACAAGAATGGTGACAGAACTTACCATAACGTCCATAAGTACGCATGTAATCATTGATAGGCCCAAAAGACCAACATATCTTCTGTCCTATCCAGGTACACGGTAATCTGCTTACAATAGCTCAGTGAGGTTCGCGAGGAGATATTGAAGTTATGGGGGTGTACTCTAACAATCAACAAGGGTGACTCTCACGAAGCATTAATGCAAGCAAAGGGGCGGGGTATAGTCAAATAAGTAACCATCTTCCAAAAATTCAAATATTCTGCAAACCCAGCAGATATCAGCGCAGTTGCTCCAACGAAGTTGGACGGAGGTTATGTTTTGGCCTGCGTGTTTCTGTTTGAGTCTCCGTTTGTGTGTCATCAACATACTCTGAAGAGTTGGTAATTGGATTTCGAGCGGTTTTGTTTTAACTTAAGGAAGAAGTGATTATGGTATGTTTTAAGGTGAGATCTGTCAAGGCTTAGTTCAAACTTTGCAATGGAATGTGCTGAACAATGAATGCATGTCCTTCATGGAATTCTAACAAACAATTTTCTGGAAAATCAAATCAAGTGGGTTTTTTTTTTTTTTTATCAAAGAGAATCAAAACAAATTAGCTTCTTGCATGAAAGGAAAATAATGAAATGTGAATCTTGCATGAATGGAACTCAAACAATGAATGCTTAGCCTGAATAAAACTGAAAACAATGTCATGACCTTGGAAGAAATCTGTCAGAAGTTAGATTTTGAAGTGTTAAGAATCAAAATGGGCGATAAAGATCAAAGTGAGAATGAGATTCCTTGAGGATAAAACTAAGTATGTTAGTAGGCCCAGAAATTCTGAGGTGGATTACATTGGGGATGGGAAATTAACTAGGGGCTGACAGAGTGCTAAAATTCTAGCACTGAGTAAGTTATATTGTGGCAATGGCATCAATGCCACTAGCACCCAGTATAAAGTCGATACTTGAAAATGTCTTCGTCAAAGATATCCTTTTTGTCTGTTATTAACTATATCTTTTATAAACACTTAAGCTGTATGCAGAGAGGAGGTTGGTTAGCTATAAGGAACTATTGCTATAACTCCTCTGCCATTCACAATTTAATCTCTTCGCAAATAGAAAAGAAGTAATCTGAAGAATGCTCATTGGAGATGAACCATTCAGAAATAAATCTTAAAGACCCTAAATCTCCCAACAAGAAAGAAGAGGATTTTCAGCTTAACGTCTTCAAACTACAATAGAAATTTGAAGAAAAATGGTTTCGCATTAAACCCTTGTTTTATTAGTCAGTTTGCATCGCCATCCAACTGGCATATGTTGAGTCAGCTGCTCCTCCTTTGAGAAGATGATACGAAAAATTGTGTAGGGACCTTCATCCTCTTAACGCGGTTATTCTCATACATGAAGCGGGGACTTGAGGACCCCTCCTCCGATTCTTGCTCATCCTTCTACAGCTCAAGGCATTAACCAAGATGCATAACCTAATTTTGACCACAACATGGTCAACTCTGCACCGAACCAACTTTGGTCAAATTTAACAACAAATTTGACCACAATATGGTCAAATTTGTCCATAATTTTCATATTATGGTTAAATTTTACCACGTTATGCTTGTTTTGATCTGACCAACATTGGTTCGGTGCACAGCTGACCAAGTAATGGTCAAATCTAACCATTCTTTTTTTTAGAGTGTGGCGGATTTCATCATCAACAACTCAGTAGCCAAACATCTAATTAAATCATTCCAATATGGTCGGAACAACAAATGACCGAATTAGAATTAACTTGATAACAAGTTTTACCACGCCTGCACGTACGGAATCACTTTTAAAGTTCCATCGAGGAGCATGCATACTCCCTACGCCTGTGGTTGATTTAACACTTTAAGGGAGTAACTGTATGGCGCACGCCCCTCTCCCATTGGTAAAAAATGACAAAAAGAAGAGAACTATGTATATAATGGTACATATAAATAAATCATTATTAACAGTTTCATTTTGATGAAGACAATAAAAACGAATTTTCCGCTCTAACTTACTGTACCCAGCTCGGTTCGTACCACCGATCGGGGGACTCAATGAGTCCCCCAATCGGGAGACTCAAGCATGCGCGCTGAGCTTACAGTGATATATGGAAGCCGCCATTTTTCTTGTGAAGTTTCAGTCATAGACGCTTATCAGTCGTTTATTGAAGGTTTGTAACAAAATTTGCGTTGTTCATCTTCAATTTCGCGAAAGTAAAACAACTTCGTCACTATCACGCAGTTATTGCTGAATAATTTTCACAAATCAGTAAGTTATTTCTCATAATTTCAGAAAACCTTGTTAAAGTGCGACTGCTTAATGGTAACACATCATAAGAATTCATCACTTTTCTTCAAATTGATCGAACATCGCACGGTGAATTTTAAAAGTGCACTGTGAATTTTAAAAGCGCACGGTGAAAAGATAATTCCTATGCCATTATTTCAAATCATCGTGAATACAAATTGGAGCCCTTTGCAGTGGTTGAGTTCCCAGCGATCGAAATGTGTCTGATTCTTATGTTATTTCTATGCAAACTTTGAATTTGGATAGATGCATTGTGGGATACTTCTGTAAAGAATCCTCCAATCGGAAGAACAAAACTGTTCTCCCGATCGAGGGTACGAATCGTACTGGTACCTGGCGACACGCCGTAAAGGAATCTCGGTTCACCTCTTGCCAGATTGGAAATCCCCATGTAAAATCTATTGATTTATCTACGCACTGGAATGGTACCCTCCATGCATGTTACATTATACCTCTTTATATTTTCAGAGATTCATGACTTGCAACGAAAATCGCATGATCAAGTTCCTTCTGTTGGCGATGAAATGAAGTTGACTAAAAATAATTCAAATAACAGATAAAGATTTCTGCAACTCCATCTGAAAAGAGTTTATGTAATCTAAACACTCATTATACATAAATCTTTTTTTAAAAGCCTACAGTCTGACAGTACTACAAATAGACAGTTCAGGTGAAAAACACAACTTTTCGTGTAATAAGAAATACACCAAAACTTGAAGCTTCGTATTCATTATACAGTCCATGGAGGCCGCCATTTCAACTTGTGATAACCTTAAGTCAATGGGATTTTTACTGAGAACGCGGGGGGTATTTAAAAAAAAAAAAAAAAGCGATATCAAATGCATATTTATTAGATTTGACTGCGGCCTTTTAAATTTCACAGTGGACTTCTGGAAAAAATAACAAAAGACTTTTGTTGACCTTTTGAACAGTCCTCTCGACACATGATTTTGTGTCGGTTAAGTCATCACGGATACTGTGCACATACATCATACGTTACATTATACGAATACTACCGTTCTCTTAGTAAAAATCCCATTAATATAACGTTATCACAAGTTACAATAGCGGCCTTCATGGATCTTAGGAATACGAAGCTCTAAGTTTTGGTGTATTTTCTTATTACACCAAAAGTTGGTTTTTTCCCGGACTGATAGAAATGAATAATAAGCTGCGGGAATCCAATCATAGGGAACCTTTACGGCATTTTGAGCATTAAATACAACCAGTACAACACGCACAACAGGGAATCGCGTTCACAAAACACGGATTGGAAGTAATTAGGCTGCAATACTATAGGCCTATCCCAAAGAGTTTTATGATTATTTTTTGAAGTTGAACTTTATTAGTTTAGGGCCTGCAATTGTTGGTAAATATGATGTTGAACTGAAAAATATGAATAAAACTGAAAACTAATTGATTAAAATGGAAATAAAAGAAACCAGTGAGCAATTTGATCTATCTCTACCTATCTGAACAAGTTGCAGTGAATTTACTTTTACTTTGTTTTATACACACCTATCTGCCAGCTGGTCAGCCTGTTTAGACTTTGTTTGATGGGTGTTTTGTTGATAGACACATGCCAACTATAAAAGTAATTAGACCTATATTGGTCTCATGCCCACCCCACCCTGGCTAACAATTGTAATGCTGCGTTTCAAGCATGGCCTTTTTTTTTATTATGACAGACATTTACTATTTTCTTTGTTTTTAATTAGCTGACGTTCTCTTCTTTGTTAGTGACTGCTGACGTTTATTGATACACATAGGCCACACTGAATAGTGTATTCTAATGCAGTAAATATTGTTAGTGTACACATAACAAATGTCCCATAGTAAATGCGCGTGTACAGTGAGTATGTGACTAATAACTAAGCCCACCCCACTCTACAATAACATGTCTAAATGATCTGGAAACCATCTTTCTTGAGTGTGGGGAAATGGAGATGATCCCTAAATAACAAAACAGCAAAAGTAAACAACAAATTGCAACTTAAAAGTAATAATATAAGCTAAAATAAACATTTTGTTACAAATTCTAATTAACAAATTTATGAGGAACTTGAAGGCTTGAAGCTTTCTCACATCATGGTAATGTAGGCCCATAGGCTACCAAATTGTAAATGGTTTCACACAAGGCCCAACGTTACGTACGTTAACTTTACATCACTGTAGCCTAGCTAGTCAACACAATGGCCTGATTACCCTGGCGACGCCTTTTAGAAGCAATCAATTGCCACATACATTTTTTAGCTTGAATTTGCAGTTTGCCTATTTTTTTTATTTTGTGTCCAATTTTCAATGTACCAACATATCTGCTGCCCTCTCTTGCAAGCAACATGAGTGGATGAAGAACCAACAAGTATCATGCTCTGAAGTACAGCAGTTTCAACTCTCGTTCTTCGGCCTATATGAAATATAGGCCGAATGACGTGACACTCTCTGGTAGTATGATAAGCAAATGCGCGCAAGGTTTCCTATATGGTTATCGTATCCAAACTTTTAGATGCAGTCCATGACATTGTGCATTGTGAAGAGAACACAAAATGGGTTACTTATCCCCGTAATGCTATTTATGTAAGCCATTTGTTCAAGTTTTAGAACAGTTTGTCGTACAAACTCTTGTGAAATATTCAACTTAAGTTAAAAGATAAGAATATACAGGAACGATTCTGTCCCCCCTTCCCCTTCCTCCCTGGATATATGATGTATTTGCTAAGTCATGGTATTCATCTATATACACAATCTACACTTGTTTCCATGCGTTATCAGGAAAGTGCCAGGGGTCCGAACCCATTCTTTTTTCAGAAATAACGTTGGATCCCTCTCACCCCCACACAACCCATATTGGACACTTGACTACCCACATTGACTAGCACTCTTTCCTTGATTAACAGCTGCATTCAAATGAGTATTTAAAAACAATTCACAAAAAATCCCATCCATGAAAAAAATGTTACGGCTGTCTCCCTAGTAAGTCAGGGTTGAGTTGTATTACATCAATAGTAAATGAAAATGCTCTGATTGAATAGTGAATATGAATAATAGTCGGCAAACTCCTTTTAGAGTTAGTTTATATAAGTTAGTTTAGTCTCCAACATTAATACTTAAACATACAACAAATCTCTCAAATTTTCGAACTTGCCTGAATGTGAAACTTATTCTTTAAAACGCAAAGTAGTGGCGTGGCATACCTTAGCATTTACCATGAATAGCTAGAAATTATCCAGGGACAAAAATGCATTGAATATGTATGTATGTAAAGGCTCTGAAATAACAACACATTCTGTCGTTGCCGACATTACTGATCTGTTCCATTATGAAACATAAATACTAATACGACAAATTATAGGACAAATTGAAAAACATTGTGGGAAATTCCAAACGGAGAGCGACAAAAGGTCAGGATTTTGTGTGTATAAAGTTACCTTAACATAATATCGTGCTTGGAGCTGTTATTAACCCTTTGCTGGAATACAATTGTAGAGTCTCGGTGTTGTTGACACTTCATGAACTATAGTTTTTGAAACTCTAATGAGTGGGACCACGCTAATACATATCCATTCTGAATGGGAACATCATTGTTGAATATGGGAAGCTACATCTTTATGGTGCCATTGCAATATATAGCTATTTAACTGTCGTTAGAAGTAACACATTGTAATGTTGCGTACATGAACAAAACGTACGTCGATTGTTGTAACCAGTGAGTATAAATGGTACCCTGAAATCATTAGTATGTATATATATATATATATATATATATATATATATATATATATATATATATATATATATATATATATATATATATATATATATATATATATATATATACAATCATAAGCGAACATGTGACTAGCCTGCATAGTATGATATTCGATTATTTAAAAAGGGGCGATATCGCCTCAAAATAAGTCGTAGTGATGTCATACACTGCAGGAACAGTCCTTCGTGACGTCATTAAAGTTCCAAGTTCAGTCAAACTCGAAAATTTGAGAGACTTGTTATGTTCAAGTGTTGAAGCTGGAGACAATAACTTTTCTTTATTTAGGATATTTAATGAGGATCAGAAACAGGCATAAAGAGACTTTAGTTTCAGCAAAATACTAACTGGTACACTTTTAAACAATGTACTGTATGATTTCCCCGTTCCTGCTATACGTTTGTGCTCAATATGAACAATGTCTGAATGTACTGTATGATTTCCCCGTTCCTGCTATACGTTTGTGCTCAATATGAACAATGTACTGTATGATTTCCCCGTTCCTGCTATACGTTTGTGCTCAATATGAACAATGTACTGTATGATTTCCCCGTTCCTGCTATACGTTTGTGCTCAATATGAACAATGTACTGTATGATTTCCCCGTTCCTGCTATACGTTTGTGCTCAATATGAACAATGTACTGTATGATTTCCCCGTTCCTGCTATACGTTTGTGCTCAATATGAACAATGTACTGTATGATTTCCCCGTTCCTGCTACACGTTTGTGCTCAATATGAACAATGTACTGTATGATTTCCCCCGTTCCTGCTATACGTTTGTGCTCAATATGAACAATGTACTGTATGATTTCCCCGTTCCTGCTATACGTTTGTGCTCAATATGAACAATGTACTGTATGATTTCCCCGTTCCTGCTATACGTTTGTGCTCAATATGAACAATGTACTGTATGATTTCCCCGTTCCTGCTATACGTTTGTGCTCAATATGAACAATGTACTGTATGATTTCCCCGTTCCTGCTACACGTTTGTGCTCAATATGAACAATGTACTGTATGATTTTCCCCGTTCCTGCTATACGTTTGTGCTCAATATGAACAATGTACTGTATGATTTCCCCGTTCCTGCTATACGTTTGTGCTCAATATGAACAATGTACTGTATGATTTCCCCGTTCCTGCTATACGTTTGTGCTCAATATGAACAATGTACTGTATGATTTCCCCGTTCCTGCTACACGTTTGTGCTCAATATGAACAATGTACTGTATGATTTCCCGTTCCTGCTGTACGTTTGTGCTCAATATGAACAATGTACTGTATGATTTCCCCGTTCCTGCTACACGTTTGTGCTCAATATGAACAATGCACTGTATGATTTCCCCGTTCCTGCTGTACGTTTGTGCTCAATATGAACAATGTACTGTATGATTTCCCCGTTCCTGCTATACGTTTGTGCTCAATATGAACAATGTACTGTATGATTTCCCGTTCCTGCTATACGTTTGTGCTCAATATGAACAATGTACTGTATGATTTCCCCGTTCCTGCTATACGTTTGTGCTCAATATGAACAATGTACTGTATGATTTCCCCGTTCCTGCTACACGTTTGTGCTCAATATGAACAATGTACTGTATGATTTCCCCCGTTCCTGCTATACGTTTGTGCTCAATATGAACAATGTACTGTATGATTTCCCCGTTCCTGCTATACGTTTGTGCTCAATATGAACAATGTACTGTATGATTTCCCCGTTCCTGCTATACGTTTGTGCTCAATATGAACAATGTACTGTATGATTTCCCCGTTCCTGCTATACGTTTGTGCTCGATATGAACAATGTACTGTATGATTTCCCCGTTCCTGCTACACGTTTGTGCTCAATATGAACAATGTACTGTATGATTTTCCCCGTTCCTGCTATACGTTTGTGCTCAATATGAACAATGTACTGTATGATTTCCCCGTTCCTGCTATACGTTTGTGCTCAATATGAACAATGTACTGTATGATTTCCCCGTTCCTGCTATACGTTTGTGCTCAATATGAACAATGTACTGTATGATTTCCCCGTTCCTGCTACACGTTTGTGCTCAATATGAACAATGTACTGTATGATTTCCCCGTTGCTGCTGTACGTTTGTGCTCAATATGAACAATGTACTGTATGATTTCCCCGTTCCTGCTACACGTTTGTGCTCAATATGAACAATGTACTGTATGATTTCCCCGTTCCTGCTGTACGTTTGTGCTCAATATGAACAATGTACTGTATGATTTCCCGTTCCTGCTATACGTTTGTGCTCAATATGAACAATGTACTGTATGATTTCCCCGTTCCTGCTACACGTTTGTGCTCAATATGAACAATGTACTGTATGATTTCCCCGTTCCTGCTATACGTTTGTGCTCAATATGAACAATGTACTGTATGATTTCCCCGTTCCTGCTATACGTTTGTGCTCAATATGAACAATGTACTGTATGATTTCCCCGTTCCTGCTACACGTTTGTGCTCAATATGAACAATGTACTGTATGATTTCCCCGTTCCTGCTATACGTTTGTGCTCAATATGAACAATGTACTGTATGATTTCCCCGTTCCTGCTATACGTTTGTGCTCAATATGAACAATGTACTGTATGATTTCCCCGTTCCTGCTATACGTTTGTGCTCAATATGAACAATGTACTGTATGATTTCCCGTTCCTGCTATACGTTTGTGCTCAATATGAACAATGTACTGTATGATTTCCCCGTTCCTGCTATACGTTTGTGCTCAATATGAACAATGTACTGTATGATTTCCCCGTTCCTGCTATACGTTTGTGCTCAATATGAACAATGTACTGTATGATTTCCCCGTTCCTGCTATACGTTTGTGCTCAATATGAACAATGTACTGTATGATTTCCCCGTTCCTGCTATACGTTTGTGCTCAATATGAACAATGTACTGTATGATTTCCCCGTTCCTGCTATACGTTTGTGCTCAATATGAACAATGTACTGTATGATTTCCCCGTTCCTGCTATACGTTTGTGCTCAATATGAACAATGTACTGTATGATTTCCCCGTTCCTGCTATACGTTTGTGCTCAATATGAACAATGTACTGTATGATTTCCCCGTTCCTGCTATACGTTTGTGCTCAATATGAACAATGTACTGTATGATTTCCCCGTTCCTGCTATACGTTTGTGCTCAATATGAAACGGAATATGACAATTACAAAGATTTGATAATTTCTTTTAACCATACGGAAAAGAAAAAAGTAACCCTTTGTTTAGTTTTCACTCTATAAAGCTACTTAAAGGATTAGGCATTTTTTGAAAAGTAAAATTAGGAGGAACTCAATCACAGAACTTTCCAGTCAGGTGGTTAGAGGTTTATCCACATGGCCCATGGTAGCACAGAACTAATTATTTGCCCTATTGAAACCTATGATGAAAAGGTCAAGTTCAGGGTCCTTTTTGTTTATTATCAGAAGGCAAAGGAGTTGGAATGTTTCGTGACGTTTTCCACAAAGGACTATCTTATATCTCGTGAATGAGGATAGTCTCAAGGGGGTCACCGAAGGTTTTGGGCATTTTTTTTTTATTAGGCCGAAGTGAAGAGGTGTTTTACACCCTCACCAAATCACTCAAATTTTGGTATGGGTCCATGGTAAAATAGTTTCCCATGAAAATATTACTGAAGCAAATCTCGCCAAGTTTGAATATGCATAGTAAAGATCTTTAAATTCTCTACCATCCTTAAATTTGGCAACTTCTCAGCTTCCTGTTCAGCTGTCCCATGAAATAGGACCTCTCGAAAATATTTTTTTTTCTCTGAGGGTTCTTATTTTGAGCTGGCGCAGTAATTCCTAATTAGTACTGTGCTACCCGATGCAGCCATGTAACTCTGCAATCCAACATTGAATACAAACATTGATGATTATTTGATGAAAGCTAAAAATATTTTTTTTCTGGAAAAGTGAGGCGTTGTCCCCACTTTTTCAACGTGTGGGGAAGGGGAGGGGGGAGTTTGGACCAAATCCCAATCCTCACGCAAGGCTTCGTATGTCTGTGCCTTCATGCTGTTACTAAAATACCCATAAATCCCCATCCTCACGCTTCGTATGTCTGTGCCTTCAAGCTGTTACTAAAATACCTATAACTCCCAACAATGAAATGATATCACTGTGGAGAATTCACTTTGGATGAATGCATACCGTACTTAAATCTGTGGGTGCAATCACTGTTAGGATTAAGATAAATGGTATTTTACATGTATGTAATATATCGTTTTGCGCTTTATGTATTTCAGGCCCGTAGGGAGGGGGTGCGACGGGTGCATTTGCATCCCCTTACCATTACAGACCCCCAATGTACACAAATCTCATATACTTCCCGATAATTCAGGTAAAATTGAAAAATTTTACTGCAGAAACGCACCCACTTACCTCCCCCCACCCCCTCCCTCCTCTTATGGAAAATCCTGGCTCCGTGCCTGTATTTGATAAAGTTTTCCATATTTACGTGGAATTCCTTGTTATTAAATATTCCCCACCCATTTTCAGTAAAACCCAGCATAAAACTTGATCTGGTACGGTAACTAATAATTTCTTTTAAACATTTTGAAGAGAAAAACACCCAGCCACAAAATTAAGCTAAGATACTAAAATTAGCATAAACAAGATACAAATTCGGAAAATAAGTAGGGATAAGTTCCCCCTTGCCCCTCATATCCCGCCTATTTGCCTATGGATACATGGGTGAAGCACTAATGGGGTTGCAAGGAGGGAAACCCAAAAGTTTGTATTCAAATCTTCAACCATTTCACATCATCCAGTTGTGTTTTTAAAGATTTACAGACAGGTATCTTGAGATTAATTGGAAGAAATGTGTTATAAACCATGAAAATAGTCAAATATTCATCAAAATGGGTTAAAAATATTGAACATTTCACAGCATGTTCAATTTTAAGGTCTAATTGTAATAAAAATGTTTTTTTTGTCCATCCGGGAAATAAAGAACATGCACAAGCAGATGTTGAAACAGGATTGGCTATCTTTCTTTAGGCATGTTGATGGATTGTACTGACCATGGGAGTACAAACATACCTTTGATCTTTTGAACCCAGAGTCTATACGAGGACACAAATGCATGTACCAAGGTATCATGGTACAATAGGTCTTGTACAATAGATCTTGTACTTGTTGAGTTAGAAAAGGCACAAAATGTACAATTTAGTAAATAATTACCCCCTAAAATCACATATTTGACCTTTGGCCTTTAGACCCTAATTACTGAAATAACTTCTGAATTTCTTTACATCGATTACACCCTACTGTATGACACTGGCGTGAAACTTACCATTCCATAACTGTAGGGGAAAATGGTGAAAAGAAGTCAATAGCTCTGTGACCTTTAGACCCCAGAGTCCACAGGACACAAATTCATATACCAAGGTATCATGGTACATCATAGGGTTGGTACTAGGTCTTGCACTTTCGGAATTTAAAGTGTGACAAAAATTGTACAAATTAGTACCGGTACATAATTATACCCTCTAAAATCACATATTTGACCTCTGACTTCTGACCCTTTCATGTGCCAAGGTATCATGGTACAACATAGGGTTGGTATAGGTCTTGTACTTTTGGAGTTTTGGAGTTTAAAATGGCACAAAAATGTACAAATTAGTACATATCTACCCTTAAAATCACATATTTGACCTCTGACCCTAATGTCTGAAATAATTTCTAAAATTTTCACACATTTATCGTAGCCTACTGTATGACACCATTCATGCATACGTCACACGTACCATTCTACAACTATAGGGGAAATGATGGAAAGGGTCAATAGCTCTGTGACTTCTGACCTTTTGACCATAGAGTATGTATAGGACACAAATTCATGTACCAAGGTGTCATGGTACAACATAGGGTTGGTATAGGTCTTGTGCTTTTTGAGTTTAAGAATCCGCAAAGGTTTGCATAGAAAAAAAAATACTTATTTGACCTTTGACCCATGACCTTTAGACCTCCAGTTATTTTAAAGTTTTGTAAGAATGTTAAACCCTATCCACCTATGCAATTTGTAAAGATACCAAGTAATTCCTTCAAAAGATGCATCCATCATAATAAGCTTGTCCCATTTGACCTGTGACCTTTGTACCCCAAAACATTGAAGACAAAAGCTCCAGGCGAGGGTTTTCCGTCCACCGATTTTGGTTCATGTGTGTATTACATTTTTTAAGCTATAAGCGATTTTTTTTTTTATGACCCTAACCCCTAATATGAGATCGTCATATAAGACCACTGGTGGGCCCCACCAGCACCCCTTATATCAAGGGGGTGACCATGTAGTGTAGGAGGTACAGGCAGTTCTTTGCCTATATAGCTAAGTGACTACAATATCTCATCCCCACATATATGTGTATGTGGGTGATGAGATAACAAATCGGGACAGCGCAAACATAAAACTAAACTACGGAAGGGGATCCCCATGGCAGGGACGGACTGGCCTATAGGTCCAGCGGACGCGGTCCAAAGTGCTGCTAGACTTTTGCGCCCGTGGCGCCGCAGGCCCCACCGGCGCAGAAGTCTAGCTAGCAGCTCTGCAATTACTGGTAATTTTTCATACTGTCATACGCGTATCTCGCGCCACCGCCCGCCGCACACGTCTATCTAGCAGTATATAATATGGTCGGATGATCTTGAAAATCACCGGGAGCGGCCCTCCGGGGCTGAGAGCTAGGGCTCAGACTCTCCTCCCTCGTTCGAATATTGTGCGCCTAATCAATCTGGTCTGAAATATTTCTGCCTCCGAGATCGCCCTGCCCCATGTTTTCGTCTCTGTATACATACGACGGTTATGTGTATGGGTTAAAGCAGGGAGTGACTCCCTCCTACATGTCCTAATATAGATTTGAACACATTTTTTGTTGTTTCAAGTATTGCTGTATCAGATGGCAAAAATGTATCTTTTTTTTAAAACTGGAGATTTGTATCTATATCATCTGGTAAAAACGCTCTTTGAAAAGTTTAACTCAGTGGAAAACGTTAAGTTTCCATGTTGGCCGTTGACTGCCTGATCAAAGTCTCAGTTTGGATTTTTCATACTTTTAATGTATAACTATAAGTTAGGTAAACTCATGTAATTCTTTTCATAAATCCACCCACTGAAACTAACGGGAAAGTCCAATTTCTGCCTACAATTAGGGGTTGGACTGACTTTGCAGCACCCCTTGAACAAATATTACATAATATATTAAAATACAAATGTTCCCATACATCACAAAATCGCATACAAATTTGGAATTTGATGCCTGAAAATAAAAACAAAAAACTGTCCATGATATATCCGTCCATGAAATATCCGGAGGACTGAAACTACTAAAGTTTGAAAACCTAAAGAAGTTAATATCTTTGCGGTGTTTAAAGATATCATGTACTGGTCATAATAAGATAATAATGAAAAATACAAATACACGCACACACATTTCGCTAGACTTATCTCTAATCTGCTAATAATACATTGTAATACACAAATTGATATTAGATCAAGTAGCCTTTCGCCAGCTCACATATAATTAAAAGAACACTAGACCGAAAAGTAAGGGCGCTCGTTTTTGTGAATTTCACAGATATATTATCCACAATATTATCAATGTGAGGGCAATAATCACTTGCACATTCATATCAACCAGAAACTTGCTATACCGTTGCGTGCTAAATAAGCATTTGATTTTTTGCCCCCTAAAAATACGACCTCACTTTTCATTCCAGCGCTCCTTTGACATTCTTTTACTTATGAATGAACAGTTTACAACTTCTTGCGTTTCCTGAATTGAATTTGAAATGCACCGACTACTATCAGATTACTGGTCAGCTGGTTTAAGCAGGGAGTTGGCATCTCCCCGGTTTAAGCCTTGGATTGACGATTTGCTGAGCTACGGTTGAATGGATAAGAAGTATATTAAACAGGACGCAAGTTGAAAGAAAACAAAAAAATCAGACAATCGTACGAAACTTGGATGTTTTAGTTCACTGTAAAGGATCATTCAGCTAAATATACAAAACTATCTGTACGTTTGTTACGTGCAAAGGGTGTTGTTTTCAATAGTTTTGTAAGAATACGACTGAAGTTGTTTTTACCTGTTGGGTTCCAGTCTTGGTTTTTCAACACACTGCAGCGGGACAAAGACGGATATTCATTTGATGGTGTATAGGTTTGCGGAACTTGAAAGTTGTTCAGATTTTACACTTCAAAGTGGAAAAACCCTGGCAGACGAGTTTCAGGCCTACAGTAAGTATCCTCCTTAATTGGCAATATTACACTAGTACAATCATCTGCATAGAGTTTAACAATCATCATCATGTTGTTACCTATCAAGTTAATGTTCAGACTTTAATGTATATATGGTATAACATATGTATTAACAGGTTTTTCGTTGGTAATTTAATTTATTTAAAGAATATGGCAGGGGTGTGTGTGTAAAAAAAAGCGGGGAGTTACAAAATAGCGTGAAAGTACACACAAATCATAATACAAAAAATACAAATTCGGGAAATTCCGTTTCGTGACCCCCGTAATCCCGTCTTTGGTGGTCTGGGATCCAGAAGCATTCGTGCAAATAAATGTTACAATATGCTGCATTCTCTCCACATGAGATTTTTGAAAGGCACTCCGTTTTTTGCGAACATTCCTGGACGCCCTGAACCTCGCAGTTCCCCTCAATATAGCATCCCTGATTATGTCATACTATATTAAACATTCTTAGCAACTTATTCAATCATTCTTATTCTCATACTCCATCGCATCGTCCAAGCGTTTGTGGACAGTTTAATTTGCAAGTGTGGTGAAGACGACCCATTAAGCGTCCCGACAATAGGCATATTATATGCGTTACACAGTAACTTCCCTCACGTTTACCCGTCCCACTATACTGTGTAATCGTCGGGTCTCCCCTCCCCACAAAGTATTTCATTGTATAACAAATTAAATTACTATATTGGAAGAGATTTTACATCTGTGCCATTTCTTCACCTGAATAATATTAGCCTATAAAAGGTACGAAGTATAGCTGTATAGGGTCCAAATTTAGCCTGGAACCTGGATATATGTATTCCCTCTCTGCGACTCCCACCCGTGGCTACAGGTAGGCTGTGTCTTTTCGCGTATTGCATCTTCATTAAAGGAGCACTAGACCGAAAGTGGGGGCGCTCGTTTATCCACAATAGATCGATAAACCTCATGCCTTTATATATTCCTATTAACCAGACAAATTGCTATGCCGTTGCGTGCTAGATAAGCATTTAATTTTTTTGGGGAAACCTAAAAGAACGCTCTCACTTTTTGGTCAAGTGTTTCTTTAATAAATTCGTAAAAAACAATTTCAACCAAAACACACATGAGTGCGATTTTCCCACCGATTGTGTCTGGGGTCCGGGTGCGAATTTTTCTTCCGAAACAGGATTGTAATGGCAGGCAGTTGCTATCCTGTTTGGGAAAAAAAATAGCGACCAAAGGGGAAAAGGAAGGGGGGTTATACAAAATCAAGCTAAAATAGATTTTGAAAATGATCATACAAATGCAATAAAGATGGCGGTGGAAAATGTCCCCTTGCACCTCAAATCTCGCCTATGCACATGTTTATTATACAGTGCCCTTTACCGAAGATGAACAAAAATGATATGCATTTAGATACTTCGTAGAGGCCCGGTGTCACAGTGAATTCAGACCCTCCAGTGAAAAATGACCCTTAGGGTCTAAAATCACTAGTGAATTCAGACCATAGGGTCAATATTCACTAGTGATTTTGGACCCAACTCTTTTGTCATTGTAATAAATTACCCACCACACGATTTGAAACGCGTGCACATGGCTTCGGCTTTTGTAGTTACGCTACACTGGAACGTTTGCGGGTGTTTTGCTCTTTGTTAATTGTAGATACACGCCACCGAATGGGGTACTATATCAATCGTGATTTTTATCAAATTCTATCAAAGGAATCCAAAAGGACGTTACCAGCTTGCAGAGTTTCCATGATGTAGAATTTTCTTGGTTTGTCTTTGACAACTTGAACCCCTCCTTTCTTTAAAAAGAGGCCTTCCACATCAGGCTTAATGCAATATTTCTTACAAAGTCCTCTAAAAATTTGCTTTGTCCTCTTTTGAGCTCGAGGAGGGATAATTTCCGATCTTCAAAAATTATAGACCTTTTTTAAGTCTTCCATTGCTTCTCGTCGCGATCATTTAAAGTTAATCGAAAATTAAAAGCTACTATTTTGGCTTTGTTGACACTCGCTTTAAAAAGCATGCAAATGTACGGAGAACAAAAAAAAAAATTCTAAGGGCAAGACTGATTTTCTGCCACTGAAAGTCATAAGGCACTCTTATCATAGTGAATTCTGACCCTAGGGTCAGAATCACTAAGTGAATTCTGACCCTAGAGTCAGAATCACTAAGTGAATTCTGACCCTAGGGTCAGAATTCACTAAGTGAATCAGACCCTAGGGTCATTTTCTAGGAGGGTCCAAATTCACTGTGACACCGGCGCATACTGTGCTTCAACATGTGAAGTCAGTAGCCTACGCACCAAAAAAGTTAGGTGAAAGTTTTGACTTACGTTAAACAGTTAATGTTCCGACAAAGTTCTGAAAGTTATTACGAACAAAACCGAAAGTTCACATGTAAAAAAGTGCCGGGGATTAACCATGCGTCCTGTTTAAAAGATTACCAAAGCCTACGTAGAGGTCATACTGTAGGTTAACCAAATGGTGCAGAAACTCCCGGGCAGGCGTACCTAAATTGTTAATTAAGTTCTGATTCATAACATTCTTTTCAAGTTGTAAAAGTAATGATCTCATTTACAGTATGTTATTTGATGCAGGGAGTTGCCATTAGAACTCCCTGGTTGACGGCGCCGTATCATAAAGATTTGTAACGCCATAGAAAAAAAAAGAATTTTCTACCTTTCATAAAATTTTAGAAGATAGCAACTGCTATTTTAAATTCCAATTGTGTTTATGACTTTTTTAGTTGATTTGTTTTAAGCATTCAATTTACAGACTTAATTGAGGTTATGTACTTTGATCATTCAAGTTGCCCCCAGGTCACATTAAGCGGGAGTCAAGAGCTTCCCGAAGGGAGGGGAAAAGCTGTCTGTATGATGGTTAAAGATGTCCTTGATGAGGAGGTAGCTTCCAACTGGCGCTACCTCTGACCCTTCTATCATGAAGGTGTTGATAGGTCTTGATCCAAGTTAAAGACTTTTAAGTCCACGCCGCTAACTTGTGGGAACAGTATTTCCGTTTGGTGTTTTCATATGGGAAAAGGGTTGGCAGTGCGGGCTCTTATTAAAGAAGACGATTTTTGGAAAACAACCTTATACAGAAAATGTTTTTTTTTTCTTACCACAAACCAAAATTTACCCAACTCCGGTATCATTAAAATTCCCCCTATCGCGGTTCAAGTTGCATACGATCCATAATGAGAAAAAAAGTTATCAGTCAGTCAGTTAGACGGTAAATTTCAGGGTTCAAGAAACTACTCAATCAACATAAGATTTTCCGTAATGGACAGTAACATAATGATTGAAAAAAATTACGATTTCAAGTTTTTTCGAGTACTATTGCCTCTCCCCAATACAAAATGTAAAAAGTGACCATACATACTCCTCTGTCCATTTCCACTTGCATATACTGTACTTGTAAATCTGTTTATGTACCCGAACTAATATGAAATAGACAGATAGAGAACTAGTTGAAATTAAAGGAAGTTAAGGGTTGTACGCTACACAACCCCTAGAATTACTCATCTTCTTAGCATTCCAATGATGCTAAATTCTTATTGTTGAGGAAAGTAGTTTTCAGGTGGTGTGTAGGCCTACTGTATTCTTTGTTTGCATGGAGAAGTTAGGAGGCTTTATGGTTTAATCTCACTTCTTAGATAAGTGCATATTGACGACAACCAGTAACTGAGTAAGCTATTTACTGGTGACAACTTTTAACAACTTAACGTTTTGGAAATATGTGATGATACAGTGCTAAATATCTTCTTCTTTATAAAAATCAACCACTCATTCAACTAGAATTATAGCACTCTGCAGAGCACATACCTCCGCCCCTGTTCATTCGGAATGCAATCTACCTCAGAAACCCTCAACCCACCAAGTTATAACCTCAACCCTGTTCATTCGGAATGCAATCTACCTCAGAAACCCTCAACCCACCAAGTTATAACCTCAAACAATCTCTTTCTCACTGTTGATCTGTATTGCCGCATTCTAAATACTTCAGGATCATCTTTTGTGATCATTGTTTTCAGTTTAATTCAGGCTAAGCATTTATTGTTCGAGCTCTATTCAGGATAGATTCACACTCCATCATTTTCATTCATGGCAGAAACCAATTGTTTTGATTTCATTGATACCAGAAACCACTTTACTTGATTTTCTTTGAGTCCAGAAAACTCATTGTGTGGCTGTTCTTTCATGGCAATGATTTTATTGTTCAAGCACATTCCATTGAAAAGTTTCAACTAAGTGTTGATAAATGTTTACCTAATATATCTCCATTCCTCCATTTGTGCCCTTCTCCTATGCCTATACGTCCCAAATTTAAATCCCTTCTTCCTTACGTAGTAATAAAACCACACGCCAATTTTGATCAGAAGCCAATCATCAGTTCTTGAGATATCTTGATAACAAACAAACATAAACATGTCCCCACCCCTCCATTTGCACCTGTTCCATTATGTCTCAAATTTCAATCACTTCGTCCTGCAGTAACAAAACCACATACCAACTTTGATCACACCAATCATTAGTTCTTGAGATATCTTGATGACAAACAGACAAGCAGGGGCGAAAACATCTTCATAGGCGGAGGTAATGAACCTCTCTGGGTTTAATGATTGACAGCTTTTTCAACCAATCACCGCATGAATTTGCCTTGCAACAAATTCTGCGTAACTAAGTGAGAAAACATCCTACGCGGTACTGGTACAGTAGAGCTAGCTACCGGCGCGCGCTCTTGTAGTCAATGCAATTTACTGTACAAAACAAATTTCTGCACACATAGACTGAGTGACGGCAAAATGGTGAACAAAATTTGCGCTTACGGGCCCGCTGCGGGCTTTGTTAAATCTGATTGCTGTTACCCAGAACAGTTAGCCAAGTGAATTTTGTTTAACCTATTTGCTAAAAACTCTACAGATCTGGAGAAGTGTCATAAATCAATTAAAGCTTGCGGCAGGCCTCGCGAACATCTAAATGTCAATGCATTTGTCGTACACGTTTACGGATTTGAGATTTGTTTGCCACCACTAAGTTACTGCGTTGCTATGGTCGGTGTGGCCTATTTCGTAATTCAGAGACGTTAACTAACCTGCCTGACTTAGATGATTGACAGCTTTTTCACCCAATCACCGCATGAATTTGCCTGGGAACAAAATCTGCGTAGCGAAGTGGGACAAACATCCTACGCAGTTTTGGTACAATAGAACTAGCTAGCGGTGCGCGCTCTTGTAGTCAATGTACTCTATTGTACAAAACAAATATCTGCACACACAGACTGAGTGACGGCAAAATGGTGAACAAAAATTGCGCTTACGAGCCCACTGCGGGCTTTGTAAATATGATTGCTGTTACCCAAAACAGTTAGCCAAGTGAATTTTGTTTAACCTATTTGCTAAAAACTCTACAGATCTGGAGAAGTGTCATAAATCAATTAAAGCTTGCGGCAGGCCTCGCGAACATCTAAATGTCAATGCATTTGTCGTACACGTTTACGGATTTGAGATTTGTTTGCCACCACTAAGTTACTGCGTTGCTATGGTCGGTGTGGCCTATTTCGTAATTCAGAGACGTTAACTAACCTGCCTGACTTAGATGATTGACAGCTTTTTCACCCAATCACCGCATGAATTTGCCTGGGAACAAAATCTGCGTAGCGAAGTGGGACAAACATCCTACGCAGTTTTGGTACAATAGAACTAGCTAGCGGTGCGCGCTCTTGTAGTCAATGTACTCTATTGTACAAAACAAATATCTGCACACACAGACTGAGTGACGGCAAAATGGTGAACAAAAATTGCGCTTACGAGCCCACTGCGGGCTTTGTAAATATGATTGCTGTTACCCAAAACAGTTAGCAAAATGAATTTTGTTTATCCCTATTGCTAAAAACTCTAAAGATCCGGAGAAGTATCATAAATGGATCAACACTTGCGGCAGGCCTCTCGAACATCTAAATGTAAATGCATTGGTAATGCACGATTGCGGATTTGATGTTTGTTTGCCCCAACCCAGTAACCCCGTTGCTATGGTTGGTGTGGCTTATTTCGTAACTCAGAGACGTTAATTGATCTTCAATACACCAGTTCACAGTTAAGTCTGCTCATGCGCACAAGTACGTTTTACCTTCAAGTTACGAGTAAACAAACCAGACGAGCGCACAGCAAGTAAACATACAATGAGCGCCCAGCAAAATAATCTCTTGGTACTCTCGTAGTATTATTGCGCGTCGTTTAGAAATACGCACATTGTACATGTCTTAAGGTTATAAAATCAGCCCTAAATTTCACTTTCTGTGTTAGGACGAAATAGGTTTTCCAGATGACTGAATATTACCTAGTATACTGAAAGTTACATAACATACTAAGAAATGAAAAAAATCGAAGCGACAGAATTTAAAATAAAGTGACTTTAAAAATTTGTTATTGTTACATTCAATAGGGAAAATTGTTTGTTCACTTGCAACTGAAAATGGCGGACGGAACTGTGAACTGGTGTATTGATGCATGATTTGTTTGATAACATAACATAACAAGATGACGGGCTAAGAAGGGTAATGGTCACTCCACAAAAAGCCCAAACTAACGCCACTACCATCACCACCACAAAAGGAAATTACAGAAAAAAATCAAAACACGTCCAGAGTTAATAAAGAACTTGTAAATGTTCACTTTGAAATTGCGAACAGAATTGGAGCTAACCACCGATTCAGGAAAACCATTTCACTCATCAGCTCATTTTTTTTAAACAAATCTTTGCAAAAGCTAAAACGCCGTATACCAATCCATGAAAAGTGACAAATAGGTTAATACCACATGCGTTACACTCCCCTTAACTCCGTTCCCTATTTTGCTATAATGGGATATGGTTAGGGGTGTTTTAAAAGGGGTTCAATACCCCTGCTCATGTTGTGAGTTTACCAAAATTAGTGGCCTATGGGGGCGCAAATTTTAAAGTGGCTTTCAAAATTTGTCCTGGAAGGAAGTTGGAGAGTGTTAAGAGTTTGGAACTTTGAAAGGGCATCTATCGTGATTAAAATGTGGCGGCGTACATTTTATTCCAAAACGACTACTGATTAGTCTAACTATCATATTACACATTGCACTTGTATTTCAACCAATACAAACACACGAATTGAAATTGATTACATCTACGTTAGCTGAACCAGTTACAGAGACGATATCCGGCCTTTTGTACATTGTAAGCACGTGCATTTTATTATAAAAAATAAAAATAAAATAAATTCCCTGGAACATTTCACTCAATTATTTCGCGCACTACAATTGCCGTGCATCAGTCAGCCAGTAGCAATTTGGCTGATTAAACTCCATTTCCACCCTTTCTGATTCATACCCTCCCCAATCCCACTCCACATGGAATAAACAGAGCATTAACTGTTTAAGAAGTAGTATTTGGTCAGTTCGTTGAACTTATTTTTGACATTCAATTGCATTCATTTCACTAATCTGCTAACAAAAATGAATGGCCACTGGAAACCTATACTATGTATTAATTAAGGATTTCAAAAGTAAAACTGCGAACGTTTCGTCGCGCTAGATTGCCGTTTTTAAAGGTTCTTGATGATGTGAAACATATGCCTACACGTGACAGTAGACCATACAGGCGTATTTATCTTACTCACTCAAAGCGATACAGGTAATTATCTCAGTGCATGCTTAACCACATTTTCTGCGCATATATTTTGCAAAGAAGAGCACATAGATTGAAAACAAGATGCTTGAATATTT
>JAIGNY010001483.1:262500-297500 GCA_020152595.1 Chiridota heheva | reverse complement strand
TCGTGCGTTTTCTGTAGTAGGGCCTATAGGGAATGGAACAAGCTACCAACTGCCATTAAAACCTCTAATAATTTCAACTTTATCAAAAAAGAAAGTAAAAACTCATCATTTTCATATTGATTTTCAGTCATTTTTTCTATTAGGTTCAATTATCTTTAAGTATATGGGGTTTGTTGTGTAGAAGTTAGCGCTATATAAGAACTAATCAATACAAACAGAAAAATGTTACTTTAGTATACGATACGAATTAAGTTTACAATCTATTTGCGTAGAATTTTCAACTTGACACAATAACTAAATATAAAGTGGAATTAATACGTGTGACAGACCGCAAAATTACCATAGTCGTGACTTAGCGTAATACTTGGCATGCAACTATACATGCTCGATTGCAACTTATAACATTCTTGTTTTTTTAGCCTAAAAAACACAACGATTTTATTTAAGTTTGTGATACATGACCCGGCAAAGATATTCCATATATACATCTTCTGCTGTCACAATTATTAAATGACTAGCCATTGAACTAAAAGTATAAAACTAGTGGCCAATTCTTCCACCAAACCTTTAAAATTTGCCACCACTGATTCACATTTTCCCCACATATACCCTTCAATATCCGCGACAGGTACGTATGAATTTTTTCGAGCATTCGGAGGCACCAGGCCTTCAAATATTGCCCCTTACCCTCAAACTCATGCACCGGTCAGACATGCCACGAGAAAGGCATCACATTCTGACAGCGACAGGGGCCAAGAGATATGCCCATTTATACATAGGCCCTAACTAATGTATATGAATTCATGCATGTGAATGTCAACTTGAAAATGACAAGTTTATAGACAAGAATGAATTTAAAGTTCATTTTCAATCTTTCCAGGTTTCTAAGAAAAATAAGGGGACGATGAATTTTTATATTAACATCTACCGTCCATGTCAATATCCACAACCTTGTTCAAGGTTTTTTGTGCATATATGGATCTACATAAAAAAAGTATATGCGTACGGAGCTTTCATTTTCTCGAAATCCCTGAATGTTTCCAGGGCTACATGGGCAGATGGGGGAGCAATTGTTCCCATCGGGAATTTGGCGCCCACGACCCATAACAAACATGATTATTGCAGTGTCATTGTTCGGGGCCCAAAATATCGATTTTTGCTTGGGCTCTGTGGGGTGTACGCACCTTTTACACTTTATTGTTGCGCCAATCAGCCTGGATTTGATATATTCAACTAAAAGAATCATGCAGATATAACTCCAAAGAAAACTGAACATATTTCTTCGACCGTCAGACTGTAAAACTCCACTGCAGTTTGGCATAGCTTTTGGTAGGTCGCCGTTGCTTGGTATAATTCCAATTTTCGTTTACGTTTTTCAGACCAATGTGTCAAATACCAAAACAATACGCATCGAATTTTGAATTTAGTAGAATCCCAACTCGATCAAGTCAAAGGATGATGTACGCTAGCAAGTTTTGTTGTGAATGAAACAAAAATATATCAAAAAATAAAAGAAGAGAGAGAGAGTAAAAAATGCAACTGTGCAAAACGTGTTCGTCTCCCAATAAGAGACGGCTAAGTGGACGATCTCCGTGTGGAGTTGTGACTGACCTTTAGATAAAGAGAATGAGAGAGAGGGAGAGAGAGAGAGAGAAAGAGAGAGAAGTAAGAGAGAGAGAGAGAGAGAGAGAGAGAGAGTGAGTGAGTGAGTGAGTGAGTGAGAGAGAGAGAGAGAGGTGATTGGAGTAAGTGAGTGGGTTGGTGGGTGGGTGAATGGGTGGGTGAGTGAGTGAGTGAGTGAGTGAGTGAGTGAGTGAGTGAGTGAGAGAGACAGAGACTGCTAAATGCAGATGTCTGTCGGCAGATGTAAGAAGGTAAAGTTACATAACATTTTTAAATTAACGCATGAAAAAATTAAAAGTAAACTTTAACATTATAGATTCTTTCTGATAATTTGCTGGGATACTAGGCCCTATGCTATTTCGATCGTCTTTCTTCCACGTTAGATATTTCAACTCTATCAATCTAAAGAGGTTCAACATTATACATTTCATAACTTTGTCGAAAGTACAAGCTCTCTCACAGAGGATGTTTTCCCAATAGTGGGTGACCTCTCCGTGGAGTTTGACCCTATACACGGCGGGGGAGAAAGTGAGGTTTTACTGGGCACTCAATTCTGAGAGCGGTAGGCCTACGTGTAGCTGCTATAATATTTAAAAACCTGAACTTATGTAAAATTTCCAACCCATTTATGCTTGTAAATAAAAATGTAAAAATGTAAACTAGCTATTTTCTAGCATTGTTTATGGAAAACTTCGTTATACACTTTCATCGTTTTTAAATCGATTAAGCTAAACATGAATCAAGTTTTTACCCATGTTAAAGTTGAAGCTAATCGGAAAAAGTCCCAATTTTGGGGAAAAAGTCCCAATTTTGGAGCAACATCATCTCCCCTTTTCGAGAAATTTCCTTTAATTATCGTGCAATTTTGCCCAGTTTTGGTGATTTTTGTGGCCAGTTTTGAGGAAATATTATTCAACTCCTTGATCTTTATTTTCAGGCAATTTTCTTCGATTATCGGGAAATCCCCTTTGAATTATCGGGAAATTTTGTTCATTTTTGGCCAGTTCAGGTGAATACAGTGAACCCCTTGGCCTCACGCCCGTCCCCAAAATACAAATGTGATTTTTTTAAATTTTGATTTAGGAGGCTTGAACATTTTTATAGGTTTGTTGAAACAAAATTAAATCTGGCTGTCCGATGTGAAAAATCTTTCTATACGCCGCTATACTTCAAGTTGTCTGCATAATAGTTGCATGAATTGTTTTTGTACTAAAGATGGAAAATGTAAGCAACGGGTGAAATGGAAAACACACGAGACACGGTCAAGGGCACCCAAATTGTGATTACTTTCATATTAAATGCTGAAAAATCATTGGGTAAGAAGGTCAGTTTCGCAAGTTTCGCTCGAAAAAATGGATTGTTAATTTAAGTTGACCCCTGCCCTTTTAAGGATCATCGTGTCCGTTGAATTGTCAGGGCGTATATGAAATTAGTGCCTTACGACGTGACAGAAGTTAACACTCCATTGTTTATAGATTAGTTTTCAATAATTGTCCATTTATTTGTCATTTTTGGTGAACATGCGAACATGTAATGGCGATTTCGTCCGTCCGGCCGTCCATAGTTTTTTATGAGATTGCTTCAGAAATCAGAAATATTAAAGTTTTTTTGAGAGTTCCTCAGAAAAAGTTACAGGTTCCTCAGAAAAAGTTAGTTTCTTCAGATATCCTTACGGAAGATTAGAATTTCCTAAATAGAGACACTTAAGACAGATTGAAGACTAGTTTCCTTAAAAAGTCTACAAAACATTTGATATTTCCTTAGAAGATAACTGTAAAGTGATATACTTTTCCAATATTTTTCAGAGATCTTGAAGCTTCTCTCTTGTAGCACTGGAGATTTAAAATTCTTCAAAATATTTGGGCACCAACGGTTGTATCAGGCATGATTATTAAACTCCGTCTTTAATATTGTGGTTTTTTGCATAAAGTTGCTACAGTGTATGAACTGACCAGACTTTTTTATTTTTATGTAGTATGCTCAGTCAGGGAGTGTGACAGGATGTGACTGTATATGGACATGGGGAGGGATGCCATGTGGGGCATGGATGGGGACCATGTGGGACATATGATATAAAATATACCATGTGGTATACACCAAGGGCTACATCAGGCATAATTATTTGACTCCGCCTTTTTTCTTATTCAACAAGACATTTGCATATAAGTAATTACATGAATTGACACTTTAATACATAGTATGCTCAATCAGGGACTGTGCTATCTAGGATGAGACTTCTTATGGAGCCCATGGGACGTCATGTGGGGTGGGATGCCATGTGGGACATGGGGTGGGATGCCATGTGGGACATGGGGTGGGATGCCATGTGGGACATGGGGTGGGATGCCATGTGGGACATGGGGTGGGATGCCATGTGGGACATGGGGTGGGATGCCATGTGGGACATGGGGTGGGATGCCATGTGGGACATGGGGTGGGATGCCATGTGGGACATGGGGTGGGATTCCATGTGGGACATGGGGTGGGATGCCATGTGGGACATGGGGTGGGATGCCATGTGGGACATGGGGTGGGATGCCTTGTGGGACATGGGTTGGGATGCCATGTGGGACATGGGGTGGGATGCCATGTGGGACATGGGGTGGGATGCCATGTGGGACATGGGGTGGGATGCCATGTGGGACATGGGGTGGGATGCCATGTGGGACATGGGGTGGGATGCCATGTGGGACATGGGGTGGGATGCCATGTGGGACATGGGGTGGGATGCCATGTGGGACATGGGGTGGGATGCCATGTGGGACATGGGGTGGGATGCCATGTGGGACATGGGGTGGGATGCCATGTGGGACATGGGGTGGGATGCCATGTGGGACATGGGGTGGGATGCCATGTGGGACATGGGGTGGGATGCCATGTGGGACATGGGGTGGGATGCCATGTGGGACATGGGGTGGGATGCCATGGGACATGGGGTGGGATGCCATGTGGACATGGGGTGGGATGCCATGTGGGACATGGGGTGGGATGCCATGTGGGACATGGGGTGGGATGCCATGTGGGACATGGGGTGGGATGCCATGTGGGACAGGGGGTGGGATGCCATGTGGGACATGGGGTGGGATGCCATGTGGGACATGGGGTGGGATGCCATGTGGGACATGGGGTGAAATGCCATGTGGGACATGGGGTGGGATGCCATGTGGGACATGGGGTGGGATGCCATGTGGGACATGGGGTGGGATGCCATGTGGGACATGGGGTGGGATGCCATGTGGGACATGGGGTGGGATGCCATGTGAATGCCATGGAGGATATATGGTGGAATGCCAAGTAGGATATTTGGTGGAATGCTTTGCGGAACATAGGGTGAAATGCCATGAGATGGGATATTATGTGGGACATTGGGTGGGATGCCACGATTAACACAGAGTGTGACATAGGGTAGGATGCCATGTGTGACATAGGGTAGGAGGCTATGTGGGACATAGGGTAGGAGGCTATGTGGGACATAGGGTAGGAGGCCATGCGGACATGGGATGTGATGCCATGTGGGACCTAAAGTAGGATGTCATTGGGACATTAGGAGGGATACCATGTGGAACATATGGCGGGATATAAAGTGGGATGCCAGGTGGGACATCAGGTTAGAAGCCATTGATGCGGGACATACAGTGGGATGCCATGGGGAACATAGGCCATGTGGGGCACAGGGAGGGATGTCATGTTGGACATGGCGAGGATGTCATGTGGTACATATGGTTGGATTAATGTGGGACATACATGTAGGATGGGATCCATGTGAAACATAGGGAGGGATGCCATGTGAGTAATAGGGTGGAAAGCCATGTGGGACATATGGTGTAATGCTACGTGAGACATACGGTATGGTGGAATGCTACGTGAGATATATGGTGGAATGCCATGTGGGACAAGGCATGGGATGGGATATGATGTGGGACATGGGGTGGGATGTCATTTGGCACATGGGATGGGATCCATGTGGGACATAAGGTGGGATGCCATGTGGGTCATAGGATGGGATGCCATGTTGGACATGGGATGTTATGTGAGATGCTATTTTCATAATTGGCCGGGTCATATGATATGGGTGTCAATTTGCATGGACATGCGAACCATGACCGTTCTAGTTATTTATTTCTACGACGTGGCTATACGCAAGGCAGTGATTATAGTGCCTTGCATATATGAGTGGATTGATCACATTTCACAAACATTAGATCGATCCCCACCGGCAGGTAGGATGGGGAGGGGATTAAAAGGGTTGAGGGAGGGGGGGGGGGGTGCGTTGACAAAACTTAGGTAGATAAAATTCAACAAATTGGAATAGGTTTTTCGGGAAAATAAAATAAGTAATTTAAGCCATAAAAAACAATATGCCGTTTATCTTAGTCTGTAAGTTTTTTTTCTTCTAATTTTGTATGTCCATTACGATATGTTCTATCAAGTTTAAGTCATGTTGGCCAATCACATCACCCAGAAGTCCCATCTAAGTGAGTGAGATATTTTTCATTAATGCTTTCAAATTTAGGGTGTTGAATCCTGGAAATACTACTTTCTTGGTATCTGGTATATTTTTGGGAGAGGGCTAAATGAACCAGGTGTGGTGACTAGTGGTCAGAATGCCCCAAATCGTCTAGCATCAGCTTGGCAAACTAAAGCTCCTCCTAGGTTCAATTCCTATAATGGGCGGGAGCGTGTTGAGTTAATGTATTTTTTTTCGGGAGTAGGGTCCATAAGAACACATTTATATTGGTCCAAAATTAATGGGTTTTGGAACTAAAATGTAAATTTTGTTACAAAAATGTGCGATTTTTGGACCAATAGTTACTTTTTTGGTCCAAAATTGAATTTATTTTGTCCAAAATTACAGATTTTTGGTACAAACTATACAGCTTAAAGAGAGTCAGTCAAAAATTAACGATAATTCTTGTCTACACGGAATAAAAAAGCCAACATCTCTATTTTCTTTTATTCAGTTAAAATTCTTACAGGCTTTTAATTTTTTTTGAGAGGGGGAGGGATACGGCTTTTTTGGCTAAGCCCCTAATAACCCCGGCCCTCTTGCACACAACACTGCTCGTGGGGTCTGTCGGTAGTGCTTTATCAACGGTTAATATGTTTCATTTCATTATTAAATTTTAAAACGTGACTGCTTGAGACAAATTACTGCAAAAGTATTGAGTTTCCCATTAACTCTCATAAGTGGCCAGCAATACATTTCGCTTCAGTTGATTAATATGCCCTGTTCATCGATAACACACATACAATTGAAATGATGTCACAAATGACTGCCTTATGGTAAACTTCTAGCTGTGTATTATTGCCTATACGTGTATGGCATGGCCAACCATATACGTGCCGCCTTACGACTAACTGCCTAATTAGTGGGGCGGTTGAGAATCATTTCTGGACCTTTGATGGCATTTTGGAGAACAATATGGCAACCATGCTAGAACCGTCGGTATCATATGGGTCCCGGGCACGTCGCTTGGGTGGATGTCCTCGCTGTAATCCCCTATATGGGGATTTATGACACCATTTAGGTCAAGTGAGGTCAAGCGAGACAACCATTTAATTAAAAGGTAATGTTTTAAAATTGGTGACATAAGCATTGCCATACGGCATGTCATATGAAAGAGAATCAGTGATACCTATGTTAAATACCTATGTTAAATGAATTTGCCGAGATTTTACTCTAATTTTGGGTACAAATACTGATTTTTACCATTTTCCCTCGACAAGTTAAAAAAGTTGGGTATTTTCATTAACTGCAAAAATAACTACAGAAATCTAATCATATTGTGTTGATTTTTTTCTAGTCATATGCTATCACAAAACTGTTGTGAAAAATATTTAAGCTTGGGGTATTCTATAATAGAATAGGGAAATTTTAAAGTTACTAATTTAGAAATATAAAAATGAGCAAAATTTCGCCTAATAGGCCTATACGGGTATTCTACAAACTGACAAATTGACCTCGCATGCGTGACTCGAGTGTTTTAGTCCTGAACGTAGGCCACCAGCCTTTTCACAACATGGAATCAAAACAAAGCAGCAAATTCCAATATACACACTCAAAAAAAAAAAAAAAAAAAAAACGAGTAATAATGAAAACATATTCTTATAAACTTTTTATAGGAAGTAATGAAGCAAGAATATGCAAACGGGGTACGGGATGAGAGGAAACGCCTGAGATTGTTACTTCCCGAGATAAGACGACGGCCAGGGGTAAATTACGCCTATGTCCCACTCAGAATCCCCCCTTGCATCATGGCGGTTCGTGACGACGGTAGACGAGAACAAATTGATGAATCAGTGAAACGGGAATCCTCGTTTGCATTCATAAAGTTTGACTAGATTTGTCTATAAGTCCTTTACCAGTTTTTTTTTTTATTTCTACTCATACTGACATAAAAAGTCCATACACAGATGGTGTTTTGTTCAACTTGTTGAAATTTGATGCAGTTCGGACGACGCACCATTCATACAGTGTATAGTACCTTACCTTGATTGCTTGCGCTATCAAGCGTTTGCAACTATTTGTAAAAACATTACTTCCATTTTTAAAATACATTTTTTTTTATGCAACACTTCAAAAAAAAAAAAAACATTGTATTTATATCATCTATGAAGTTTTTTATTACGAAAATTCAAAGCTTACGTGTATAATGCTTTATACAGTTGTAGTAAAGTTGTTAATATATTTATACTATTTTTTTGCATGGGTTTGATGAATACTGATATCAAGATCTGTACCCTAAGTGTTAGGGGCATCCAGAGCAAAATTAAGAGATGACAATGCTTTGCCTGGCTCCATAATAATAAATTCGATTTTATATTTCTACAAGAAACTCACAGCTCCGTAAGCTGTGAGAAGTATTGGCAAAGTGAATGGGGAGGACCTGTCTTCTTTGCGCATGGTACCACCTCAAGTCGTGGTGTTTGCATTTTGTGCAACCCCAAGCGTGCATTTGATTTGCACAAACAGTACACAGGAATTGATGGTAGAGTTCTCATTCTCGATATTGAGTTTGATGAACTACGTTTCACTTTTTTAAACATCTATGCCCCCAATAATGACGATCCGAATTTTTTTCACAATGTTCATATAACATTGAATAAGTATCACAATGATTATATGATTGTTGGTGGTGATTTTAATTTGGTTTTTGATTTAGAACTTGACAAATCAGGGGGTAATAATACTGCTACTCATTTTAATGCTCGTAAAATACTGTTAGATATAATGTTTGATCTTGACTTTGTTGATATTTTTAGGAACCCTTCTCCTTATAAGAAGTCTTTTACTTGGTTTTCAAACAGCAGTAGTAATATACATTGTCGTTTAGATTTTTTCCTTACCAGTCGCAATACCCTTTGCACGACTAACGATATTTTTACCCTTCCTAGCCTCAATTCTGATCATTCAGCCGTCATCTTCTGCTTCAGTCCGAATAATGAGTCTCGTGGAAGGGGGTATTGGAAATTTAATGTTTCGCTTCTAACTGACGCAAGCTATGTGACGATGATCAAAAATGTCATTCAGCATACTTTGCATAATAACAGACACCGTAATCCCAATGCTGTTTTTGAGTTAATCAAATATCGAGTAAGGTCTGAGACTATGAGTTATTCAAGCGTGAAAGCCCGTCAACATAGAATTGATGAAGAAGAAAAAAAATGAATAATATTGTTCTTTTAGAGGAAAATTATATCCAAAATCCTATCCCTGATACTAAAGCTAATCTTGATAAAGCAAAACAGGAACTCAAAGATATATATGACAAGAAAATCAAGGGTATCATAATCCGTTCTTGAGCAAGGTGTTTAGAAGAAGGTGAGCGGAATACAAGCTATTTCTTATACCTAGAAAATCGTAATCGAAAGTATAATGTTATTCGTAAATTAGATCGTGGTGATGGCCAATTCATTACCAGTACTAAGGATATATTAAAACTAGAGAAAGATTAATTCAGTAATATTTACAAGTCTTCTTTTGTGGACAATTCGAAATATGTGTTTTTATCTTCTTATTTTGATGATTTACCGGCCTCCGTAAAACTAAGTGATAACGAGCGTGACTCTTGTGAAGACTTTCTTACATATAAGGAATGTAAAAAAGCGGTTTTTTCTATGAAGCTAAATAAATCTCCTGGTACCGATGGGCTACCAATTGAATTTTATGAAACCTTTTGGGATGATATTGGTAGTATGGTAGTACAGTCGCTAAATTTTGCGTTTTTCTGTGGTCATTTAACTCATGAGCAAGATAGAAGTGTTATTTCATTAATTCCCAAACCCGATAAAGATTCAACGAAATTAGAGAATCGGAGACCTATCTCACTGCTTAATGTGGATTACAAAATCGCAGCCAAGTGCATCGCTGAGCGTATGAAAAATGTTTGAGATGTTATGGTGAATCATGATTAAACCGGTTTTCTTAAAAACCGGTATATAGGGGAAAACCTTCGTATCATTCTTGACATTATAGATTTTACCGAAGAAAATGATATTACAGGCTTTCTTCTTTTTTTAGACTTTCGTAAAGCTTTTGATACCCTTGAATGGCCATTCTTATTTAAAACTCTGGATTATTTTCACTTTGGTAATGACATTGAACGCTGTATCAAAACCCTTTATTCTATGCCTACTTCTTGTGCTTTGAACAATGGACATTCCTCAGGTTTCTTTAAAATAACTCGTGGTGTAAGGCAAGGGTGCCCATTGAGTCTATACTTGTTTATCCTTTGTATAGAGATTATGTCTATTGTATTACGTCATAACGATGATTTTATTGGTATACATGTTTACAATACTGAACCTAAGTTAACTCAATATGCGGATAATACAACTTTGATTTTAAATGACAACATATCTTCTTTAAAAGCTGTTTTAGAAATGCTTCATGATTTCGCCCAGGTCTCTGGGCTCACTATCAATTCATCTAAATCTAATTTATTTCCATTAGGACCGTTTGTTAAGAATGTCCCACCTCATTTTCAAAATTACGGTTTTAAGATAACACATGGACCATTAAGATACCTACTCGTCTCAAAACTCAGCTCAACCTTTGGTCTCAAGGAGATCTCACCCCTTTGGGAAAGATTACATTAATTAAATCTTTTGGGATATCCCAACTTGTTTATCTTATTTCTGTTCTACCTAACCCAAATATCAGTTATGTTAAAGAAGTAAATACTTTTCTTCTCAAGTTTATATGGTCGGGAAAACCAGACAAAGAATGTCGTGTGACTATGTTCCTCCCTTATAATCAGGGAGGTTTGAATATGATTGATCTGTCTAATTTTATTCATACCATTAAATTATCGTGGGTGAAGAGGTATATTGATACTATGTTTAAGCCATGGAAATTATTTTTTGACTTATATCTCAGTAAATTTGGCAAAGATCTTATATTCAGATGCAACTTCAGTGAATTTGATGTTGTTAAGATTCCTAATCAATTTGTGTATCTCATGGAGTAAATTAAGTCATGTCAAACCTACTTGTAATTTTAACTCCGAAAATATTTGAAACAATCATTCTATTTGTATTGGCAATTCTACAGTTTTTAGTAATAATTATGTCTCAAAGGGTGTTAAATATATTTCAGATTTATACTCCGGCGCTGGTCATATCTATAGTTTTGAATCTTTTAATGATGTTTATGATATAAATTCTAAGAATTTTACATTTTTCTATGGGTTGATCTCGGCCATTCCTAAGCAATGGAAATCTGATATTTGTACATTTCAGAGGAAAATACCTTCTTATCAAGAAAACGTTTTAAGTAACATTGTACGGGTTAATAAAGTCACAAAGTGGAGTTTTAATCATTTATGTCATTTACACAGGGCGACACATATTACTAAATATTACTGGGATCGGTTTTTTGATATAAATGACAAAGAATGGTTGCTTATTTTTTCTAATTGTTTTATAGCAGTCCGCGAAATAAAAATCCATTATTTCCAATTTAAATTCATTCACAAAATACTTTCTGTAAATAGCTACCTCTACAAGTTAAAAATACTAGATAATGACCTTTATTCCTTTTGTGGTAATGACAGTGAAACCCTCAAGCATCTATTTTGGTCATGTAATATTTCATCTAAGTTTTGGAATGACGTTTTTGTTGATACTTTAAGTGATGTAACTTCAAGTTTGAATTATAAACTTATTGCTTTTGGTTATACTGATGAAAACTATTTCAAATACAATTACATTATTTTTCACGCTAAGTATTCTATTTTCACATGTAAATATACCAATACCTTACCTACTCTTTATAGATTTAAAACAGCTATGAAGATGATGCTCGAGATGGAAAGAAACTTTTATTTAAAAAAAGAAGTTATGATTATTTTTCATTGTTTAAAGATACATTTTTTGAAAGTAACAGTAATTCATAATTTCCCTTTTTTTTTTCTATATCTTTTTTTAAATTGTTTGCTTTGTAAAAACCGTCACTTTTGTATATTTCTTGAGCTGTTGATTGTTATTGTTTTTGGAAGTTGAATAAATATGTTTAAACAAATCTTAAAAAAAAAAAGAATATGCAAACACTTATGCTATGTCAAAGGGCAACCGCCATGCAGTAGAGTCAGTCTTATGCTATGTCAAAGGGCAACCGCCATGCAGTAGAGTCAGTCTTATGCTATGTCAAAGGGCAACCGCCATGCAGTAGAGTCAGTCTTATGCTATGTCAAAGGGCAACCGCCATGCAGTATAGTCAGTCTTATGCTATGTCAAAGGGCAACCGCCATGCAGTAGAGTCAGTCTTATGCTATGTCAAAGGGCAACCGCCATGCAGTAGAGTCAGTAATGATTTGTTGTTAATCTAAAGCATTATGTATGAATTTTTCAAGATTCATTGCAGATATTTTATCAATGGGCTGCAGGATAAACTCAAAATGTATCTGCGATGGAAGCCTAGCTAACAAAAAACAAATGTTCCAAAAACGTTGAACTTTTGTAGATATATTCTTTTTTTACTGAACGTTAAAAAAAACGTAAAAATGTAGACTCCAGGTATCGTTTTTTATACGTTGTTTTGGACGTCCAGGGACGTTGTTATAACGTTGAAAAAACGTTAGGTAGGAATAAACGTTGCAGAAACGTTAGAATAAGAGGTTTATAAAACGGTCAATTGCAAAACGTTGTATCAAGTTAATGTGGACTCCAGTTTTTTGTTTTCAAAACGTTCGTTGAAACGTTCAAGAAGGTTGTTTTAACGTTATTCAAAAGTTGATACAACGTCAGCAATATGCGTTGCTTAGACCTTAGAGTAAGATGATTATTACATGTATTTGTAAATATTCGCAGACTTTATAATGACGTTATTTGAACCTGATTGAAACGTTGTCAATACTGAAATGAACTCTAAATAACGGTATTCAGACGTTGGCTGTTCTGAGTGTCGTTTTGATAGACATTACATGAATATGAATAAATATCTTCAAAAACACTGTCAAATTGTTCTTCAGTAAACCTACATGTGCCAATAATTCCAATTTATAGGCTTTAACAGATTTAGTTGTATCGGACTAAGCATAAAAAGGTTCACGAACACTGATAAATGAGACTAAGACGGTAACTTTACTATTCTCTAAATCATGTTGTTTCACCTCTTCATTACATTATTTTAAAAAAATGTACAAAATATGAATAATGAATTCCAGTTCAGCGTACTATTCAAGATCACAGTTACTGCAATCACGGATTGCCAGTGGAGTCGCAACAGATTCTTGTGGAGTTGAAATTAGATAAAAACGAATGAATACAATTTCACTCAAGTAATCGTCTAAATGTATATTTGAAGTTAAATTAAAGGTATGTGGACAAGTGATCCTTTACATTACATTACATTCTTATAATTAAAGTCTTAAGATAGTAACTATATATCTGGGTCGAACTTATGATAATACTCAATTTTCTGTAACTAAAGCCAACCTCTCCAATTCAAAATATTTGGGGGAAAACCCCTCAAACAATAGGTTAAGATGAGCATTTGTTTCTATTCTGAGGTCACATACAGCTCAACTTGGGCTAAATAAGTATCATAGTATTGAAATGTTATAATATTGTCAATTCATCATTGATTTTGATGAAACTTTTTGCAGTTTCCGTGGTGTTTAGTATACTCTAAACCATTTAAAGTTCATGTTGTTGTTGTAAAATATATATATATATATATATATATATATATATATATATATATATATATATTATATACATATTTATATAAATATCATATATATATATCATATATATGTATTCATACATATATATGATATATATATATATGATATATGTATATATATATATGATATATATATATAGGTATATATATATATATATATATATATATATATTTTTTTTTTTTTTTTTTTGGGGTGGTTAAACCCTTTAGCCTCTAAAAATACATGTAAACTTCCTTGGTCCAAAATAAAAGATGTATGGAATTTTGGACCGAAGTTGTATATTTTGTACAAAATTGAAGAGTTTTGACCGTTCATCTGTTAACATTTTGATTTTTGGTCCAAAATTGAAAAAAATGATTCAAAACTAAAAACATGTGGTCCAAAATGAAAGATTTTGGTCCAAAACGGAAGGGTTGTGGTCATGGGGGCAAGAAAGGGAAATTGATCTCATAGGAGGGGTGGGGGTGGGGGCAAAAGCCAATAAATCAGACAAAATATGTCACTTTACAAAATTTTCTGGGGGCAAGTGGGGAAAAGCGATCTCGTGGGGGTAAAGCGATCTTGTGAATATATACTTACTCACTTACCTTACCGCTCTCTTCTCCTGACTGTGGAGATTGAGGCTTCATGGAGTAGCATCTTCCACTTCCTGTCTCTTGCAAATTATGTCGCCTCCCTCACAACTATTACACAACTTCTCCAAACAAGTTGTTTTTGGTCTTTCTCTTTTCCTGCTTCCCTCCGGGGCCCACGACAATGAGACTTTCGCATAATAATAATTTTATCTCCTTAGCAAATGCCCAAGCCATCTCCATCTTCTTGTATAAATTGTCTTGCTAATTGGTACTATCTGTGCTGCTGTGTTCGTTCATATGATTTATCATTGCTGATCGGCCATCTTATTTTCATGATTTTCCTTAGGCAGTTCCTTTGAAATATGTCCAGTCTATTATTGTCTGATTTGTTGAACTTTGAGGTTTCAGAGCCATACAGTAACACTGATATGACATTGGAATAAAAATGTTAACTTGGTTTTTCTCTTATATTTGTTTGAATTCAATATTTTACTAAGTTGTTTAAATTTGGTCATGCTAAGGAGATGCTCCTTCTTATGTCATCTTCGTTGCCTCCATCTTTAGACAATGTTGTGCCCATATATACAAATTTGTCTACATCTTCTAGCTCGTTATCTGTTACACTTATTGCTTTTCCGCTGTTATTGTTCATCCTCATTGTCTTTGTATTCTTTTCATTCATTTTCAGCCCAACATATGTACCAATTTCATGAAGTCGAGATGTTTTGTTCTGTAGATTTTCCCTTGTGTTTGAAATTAAAACAATATCATCAGCATAATCCAGATCTCTTAGTGTTGTGTAAATGTTCTATCTGATTCCAAGTCTATGGTTGTCTGTGGTTGCCTTCACAATCCACCAGGCTAGTGCTAGGATGAAGAGAGATCCTGGCATTGCACATCCTTGACTGACTCCTGTGTTGATTATGAACCAGTCTAATAATTTTCCATCAAAATCTACAGCGATTACACCATCTTTATACGTATCCTGTCTTATGTTAATTTTCTTTTGTGGGATTCCATATCTTTTCACTATTTTTCATAACATATTTCTGTTAACACTGTCAAAAGCCTTTGTAAAATCAAGAAAGTTTAGATACAGTGGTGCTCACCATTCTATGCTCTGCTCAATTATGCTTATGGATATATACTCCGAAGAGATAAATACCGATAAATTCTTACTTATTAGGTCAATTGTACGGTAAACCTTTGTCTTCCAAAGACTTTCTTCAGTCCTTGCGTCTCTTAAAGATAACACGCTGGTGGATGCTATCCCGCCAAGCACCCTACTCAGTTCCTCCCTTAATGCCTTACTTCTCTTCCAAGAGTTGTAATGAACTTTATCTGAAAAGAATAATCGTTTATAAATGTCACCAGTAAAACACTCAAATATAAGATAATAATTTTTTATTTAAAGGAATAGTTTGGAGCTCAAGTAACTCCATCATGTATGAAAGAGGACTTCAAAAGAAGCAAAATGCTGAACAGGTGAAGAAAGCGTTCAAATATCTTAGCCTATTCAAGTTGAAAGCTCTGTCTTATCTGTGTAGAAGTGACTGATGTAGTAAGTCTACTATGAAAAGTTGGCGTCCCCATCCTCACTCACATTTTTTAAAATTGTTACTTTTAAAGAAAGTTTATTTTAGTTTCTTATTATTTGAAATATTTTTTCAAGAGCTTTCTTCGGGCGGTTTATTATAAATACCCTTAACTGGGTTATTTTTTACGACTTTCCTGACATATCCCATGGTTTTTAAGCCGTAAAATTATAGAACAAAATATGATAGAATACATAACGATTTTGAGAAATTTGAGGCTATGCTATCACGACTGGTCTTATTTCCGTCGTTTTTACACAAATGATACCAAACTTTAATCTTCGATATCTTCTTAGTCTTAACGGAATAAGATTTTCTAATGCTTTCTTCACTATTTTAATTCTTTTGAAGTTCTCTTTCACATCAAATAGACCTCTGCGATTACTGAACTAAACCTTTAATTTGAATTTTCAGATAAACGTACCACTTTATTTTATTTCCTTTCCATTGTTGTTGACATCGGGTGATAAGTTTCATAGGTTTAAAGTTAAATGGCTACATGGCAATTACACATGACCGTTTAAATAAAACAATATTGTATCTGTCACCTCCATCATAAGAATATTTGACGAATCTTTATTTTAAAAAGTGTACAAACAATGCCCATCGAATCCCTTACAAACAGCAAAATGTGGTTGCATTGCCGACGATTACATTCTTGATACTCAGATACTGTAAATAAACTGATAAATTTGAAACAATTGCCCGGCTGAATTGTTTTCGATAGATAGAAAGAGGGGCAAGAAGAAATTTGTAACTCAGGTATTTGACAGCTATTTTTGTAAGTTTTGACAGTTATAAATTGAAGTTATCTTTTTCAACAATTAAACTTAATCCTGTTTCAATTCAGGGAGCTACAATGCAAACACGGCTCATTTGTAAACGTGTAAAGCCTTACATAATCTAGCTGGGCTATTCTACTCTTTCCAAGGACTTCCAGATCAAATTTAGTAGGCAGCGTATCAAGTTAAAGTCGGGATAATACTTACATTAGGCCTACGCATTACAAGCGCTATCCGCTGGAGTCATGCGCATTAAGAGCTTCATCTGAAATGATGTGCCCTACAACATACACATATGTGAACGGCACATGATTTGTACATACTTATACCATCTAATTATAACGTAAAACTTAATTACAAAGATGCCATAACATTTTGGATGGGTGAATGTAATAATTCATAAACAATTAACGATTGCCGGTTAATAATATAATCAATACATCACTGATCAACTGATTGCGTAATAGAATTATGTGTATATAATATAAAAAAATATATAAAAAACCCTAATTGCGTAAATTATAATTTGTTTATTTGTTAATTGCTCAATTTAAATATATATAAATATATAAATATATGTATATATATATATATATATATATATATATATATATTTATATATATATATATATATATATATATATATATATATATATATATATATATATATATATATATATATATATATATATATATATATATATATGTATATATATATATATATATATATATATATATATATATATATATATACATATATATAAATATATATATATATATATATATAAATATATATATATATATATATATATATATATATATATATATATATATATATATATATTATATATATATTTATATATATATATATATATATATATATATATATATATATATATATATATATATATATCAATAAAATGTTCATAAAATAATATAATACTTCGATTGATAATCTGGGTTGTAAACGTTTTAAGTGTAGCATTGTTGAACAATGTTAAAAAACGTTCCTACGACGTTATTAATAGTCATAATTAATACGACATTAATTATCATACTACATTATTAGGCTATATTACGACGTAACTGATGTACCTATATCACAACTCTTAACACAAAAAGAAGGTACGGCCTGGGCCTAACATAACATTAATGCCGGGGGTACAATGATATCCCAACACCAAGTTCCAAATTACTTAGTCATAGGGATTAACTAACGCTAGACTACTTAAGTTTTACTGGCATATGTGTAAGTAACGTTAGGTTACGTATTTTTACTGGTGTAGGTGCCACGTGTAACTTGCAAGTCAAACCAAAATTTTGGCTTGCGTTTCAGTTTGAACTAAGTGTCTGGGGAATTTATTTATAAAATAATGTGTATATCAATAAAGCAATACTTACCTAGAGTTATTTGGTGAAGTTGTAACGCTAATAATATAGATACCCTGATAACCTGAGCTCAAATCTAAGGCGATGAGTACACTGGACGAAACAGCTGCACGAGTCGCACGCACGCGCCGAAACGTCGTATGAATGTCATCTGTATAGACCTAATCCAAAAGTTGTTTACCAACCGGGAACTTTACAATCGCTGGCTAATTGGTACGCAACAGTGCGGGAAAACTGTACGTGCGCAAACTACGCATATCGTGCTGGATTGATTATCGGTAAATTGATGTAAAATGGGTCATTCTGAGCTATGTCATCATTAATTTCGCACAAAACGCTTAAATTTAGTCAATAATTCATACGCAAAATAGTGGTGGGGAATAATCTACATAGTTCGCTTTAATTGAACACTTAGTTTTAATCGAAAATGGTTCTTGCCTTTTTTTTTCCAGCAAAAATGAAGTATACTAGTTACGTTACTACAAGACTACAGTAAGCCTAATTAAGACATAACTTTTAAGATAAGAAGGAATTCGGCGTTATCGAATATCTAAGGTTAGGCTAAAGTTCACTGACTTTTTAAGTTAGGACCTAATCTGTCCATATATCTCGTAAGAATTGATTTAAAAATTGTGGTTATGACGCCAAATTAGGTTTCCAGAAAAGAAAAAAATACACTTCTTTTTAAGTGAAATATGGACGGTTTTCGATTAAATTCAGAAAGCTTTTTACAGGCAAAATCTTCCTTGGATCGATCAACGAGAATCTAACAGTTTAGCTGTTTACGTTTTCTACTAAATGCGTTGTACGATTTGGTTGTTTGCGCTGCTCTGCGATATGCTTTGCCTACCAAAATTTGGGTTGTTTACAAAATTGTTTCGGATGACGTTATTTTTTGCGTTTGGTGGATTAGGTCTATAAGTTTAACTGACATGCACGGTATACTACTAAATTAGCATAGGCCTACGTATTTTTGTAAGCTTTGTAAGCAAGTGCCGTTATCTAAAGGGAGGAGGGGGGGTAGACGGAGAAGCTCTAAGGGGCCCGAAAAACAAATTAGTGTACCTAGTTATCTGTTTAACTGAGAAAGTGGATATTTGATATGAGTTTGAAAACGGATTGATATGATCATGTGCAATGGCGTATCTGGGGAGGAGGGGGGAGGTTGTCGCTTTCAATTTCGAGAAATTTTAAGCAAATGTTATCAATTTTATATATGTGTTAATGATTTATTCTTCTACCTGGGAAACAAACAAGCAGGCAACCGGGGAGAAGAAACCATTTGAGACAGAGGGGGGTGCCTCAAAGTCCTACACACCTGAAGCAGGGGCGTATGAATTAGACACTCGGGGTGCCCCCCCCCCCCCAAAAAAATACTCTTACTAGTGGGAAAATTGCATAAGTTGTAAAAAACCAATCGGGAAATAAGCTTCACTTTGGGAAAGTTTGCTTCATTTTGGGGTTCAAGTTGTCTTTCTTTTTGGGAAAGTTTTGAGAAATGTCAAAATTCAAAATATTCGCTTCAGTGTTAATAACATTTTTTTTTTTTTCTTTCTTCGGGGGTGGGGGTCTAATGCTTCTTACAGGGTTTAAAGGGCAGAACTTTATAATGGAACTTGGTTTTATATGACAAAAGATCTTTATTTGAGAATTTACAGATTTAAGAGACAGTTTTATAGTGAATATGTGGACATTAATGGTCTTATGCATTATTTCGTTTTAAATGTACCTTACGTGACAACTCTTTATTATTTCATTACACCGACGTGGGGTTGCACGTTACAAAATGTATTTTCCAAACGTCAGCATACATTTAATACGAACATTAAAAAATGCTTGAAGACCTTCGTTTTGCCTTAGCGTTGCACTGACTGTGGATTTGCACGTTAAAGGAACACATTTTTAAAACGTCACCTGAACAAGATTAACACCCACACGTGAAAAAACGTTCTAAGAATCCATATTTGCCATATTATATATAATCCATTTTGTGCGTTATATCGACGGTAGGTTTGCACGTTGCACGAACGTAAATTTTAGACGGAACCAAAATCGCTTAATGCTAACATTTTGTTTTAATGTTATATCGACGTTGAATTTATATGTTGGATGGCCGTATTTTTCAAACGTTGCCAAAATATTAATACACGAATGTTATAATAACGTTTAATATCCAACGTTTTATTTTTACGTTTTTATCGACATTGGCTTTGCACGTTGCACAAACGTATTTATCACAGGTAAAGAACACATTAATGCGAACGTCTTTGAAACGTTTTAAAAATCGTTCAATGGTAACGTTTTGCTTTTACGTTATACTGACGTCAAATTTGAACATTTCCCAAACATATTTTAAAAACGTTGTCAAACCGTTAATACATGAAAGTTTATAAACGTTTTTTATCCAATGTGTTGTTTTTATGTTATATTGACGTTGACTTTGCACGTTGCTTGAAAGTATTTTTAAACGTAACCAGAACTTAAATACCAAAATTCAGAAAACGTTTTTAATACGTTTAATGTTAAGGTTTTGTTTCAACGTTATGCTGACGTTGACCTTGTACGTTGCGCGAACGTATTTTTCAAACGTTTCTCAAACATTAATACACAAACGTTATAATAACGTTTTATATCTAACGTTTGTTTTTTCGTTTTATCGACGTTGGATTTCCACGTTGCTTGAACGTATTTTTTAAACGTCGCGAAAACGTTAATACGAACGTCTCTTCGACGTTTGAAACGTTTCTTAAGAAACGTTTCTTTTTAACGTTTAGATAACGAACATTTTGTAACGTTTGTAAACGTTTCGGATGTAACATTATTGAATAAAGCGTTGATTCGATGTAATTAATACAACGTTATTATCGTAACCAAAATACAACCTTTACAAAACGTTGTGAAAACGTTGTGTGTTAGCTTGGGAGACAATGTAGCTCGGGAGGTACTTTCGGTATCTTCCGAAAAATCTGTAGGACATTTTAATAAGAAATGATATTCATCGAGTTATTTGTTGTAAATGTTTCAAAGATTGTGATATTGGCATTACCATATTGCATGTCTTATGAAAGGGAATTAAATTTCCTATTTATTGATACCAATTTTTACCTGCATTTTTGGGTAAAAGTAGTGATTTTTTTTAATACTATTTTGAGCAGCCAAACTTAAAAAAGAGCCTATTTAAGGGTTTTGATGGCATTTTTGCGAACAACATAGCACCCATGCTAGGAACCTCAGTGTAAGTCATGGGCACGTCCTGCATGGTGGATGCTGTCTCTGTAACCCTCTGTACGGGGAATTATGACTTAATTGAGGTCATTTGAGGTCATGCGGGACAACTTTTTAATTACAGGGTAATATTTCCACAATGGCAATATTTACATTATCATATTTCATGTCATATGAAAGGAAATTAAAATTTGTATACATTGATACCTATGTCAAGTGCATTGTTAAAATTACTTTAGGATGAAATTGTATTTTTTGCCATTTTTTTCCGAACTTTAAAAATGGAAACTTTCATTAACTGCAGAAAAAAACTATCAAAATCTATTATTAATTCATTGATAAATTATTTAAGCTTGGGATATTCCATTATAGAATGAGGAAATTTTCAAGTTAGTCAGAAATCTAGAATTGAGCAAAATTGCGCCCAATAGGCCTATACGGATTTTCTACAAATTGACCTCCCATGCGTTACTTTATTTCCGAACCTTCCACACGATTCATTTGATTAATTGAGTTTAAATCCAATTTAAATTATTAACAATGCCTAATAGCTGTTGAATGTGAATAAACAAGATATTTTTCATTCAATCCTGAATTTTGGGTCAAAAAAGACGAAAAAAGATTTTTGCTCAATTTGTAATTTCGAACACTAGTATAAATGAATTACATGTGAAATTCAAATTAATATTTTCTTCCAAAGACATCTGTTATTTTGAAAATGATCTAAATAGCTTTAGTTTAATCATCATTATTTCATGAGTAACGAGCTGCTGTGATGTGAATGAAAAGGATTAGTTGGTGAATGGAAGCTGGAGATAATGTGAATGATATTGTCTTACCAAAGCGCTGAGATATTTTTTCTGTGAAAGAAAACAACAGATCCTCGCCGAAAACATAACAAGTTTTACATGTTTTGTGTGTGTTCTTTATTTCAAGGGTGAAATGTTGGGGGTCGAACTTACCGACCACCCATCTCCTCCCTCATAACACACACGTGCTGTTTTTAATGTAAATTTAAATGTGTCTCCTCAAATGCTGATATTTGATTGGCTGGACGTTTTGCTGTTGATTGTATTAAGTGAGAGTATTGATACTGGCTTAGAAAAGGAGAAATTCATGAAAATTAAACGATTCTCTGGCAGAATTCTTGGATTTAATGTTTGTTTGTTTAGTGAGGTTTAACGGCACCACGACAACGATGGTCAAATTTTGCTCGAGAGATAAGATTATGTCAGAGGTGAAAAGAGGATGGAGAAGCCGGACAGAGTATAGTAGTGGGATAGGTATAAGGGTATGTATGGTGTAGGAAGGAGCTGATTTTCTGGGTAGCTCTTTTGCAAAGAGCTCGTCAATGGAGTTGGAGGGAATTAGGGGAGCTCCTGGGTAAAGATTGGCACTCAAAAATGTTATGTTTGGCCGTAAGGAGTTCGTGGCAGTTATTGCAGAGAGGTGGGTGTGGGTGAGAAGGTGGGAATGTGTGAAGTGGGTGTGACCTATTCTTAAACTGATGTATATATGTCATCTTTTCGGGGGAAGTTGTGGGGCTGGTGGGAATGGAAGGCTGAATGTTGCAGAGTTTCTTGTCTGTGTGAGTGTCCCAACTTGACTGCCAGCAGATTTTGTTGCGGTGATTGGTTGAAAAAACTGTCAATCATCTAACTTAAAAAAAGTTAATTGGCGAGGTGGTTCAAGGTGCGGTCGAACAACTCTCTGTAAAAGTTTTTAAAAGAACTTCAACATTTTCGAAGTTCCGAGTAAAGATCAAGACAGTGTTTTAATGTATAACTCGATATTTACATCCGTATGGATTTCTACAAAATAGCGTTTGGATTTCAGGTAACCTGAGTTATCTTTGCAAGTCCTGTTTCCGGGAAGGAAAGAAAATTCCGATGAACTTGAACAGATATTGCATGGTACATAGACCAGGAAGTAGTTTGTGGAAAATACCACACCGAATACAACAATGGTAAAGTAGTGTTGTCTTACTGATATTGGAATTCAGCAAAACATTTTTTTGGATTTTACCGAAAAGAACATAACAACTTACTAACTCAGGAACTCAATATCGAGATATTATAATATAAAGATATATAAATTAATTACTTGTTTTGATTTTTTTCCAAGTAATTTACTACAATTTTGGTATGACTGCATTTACTGGTGTTCGTTCGTAGACCGATGTCTAGTTTACATAAAGATTTTTTTCTTTACAGTATAATTCATATACGTGTCATCATCAGCACAATTTAGCCACAAGATCCACATCTTAAGAAAACCACCAACATTATACTCCACCATTACATGCAGCAACAACGAAACACAATTTAATGAATCCACTGACTCGGCATTAGCAACAAAACACTCGAGTAACAACCTGATCTTCAACACCACAGGAGAAGAATATCATCATTACCAAAAGTAACAACTTTAGGAACTAGAATTGTATCACTCTGTAAGACCTCCGATCAACTTCGTTGACGGAGGTATACAATCTTCATCGTCAGAAACAGCATTACCATCACAATATAACCTCACCATCACCCGGCAGCATCATCATCTGATACTAATATTCATCGTTATTATCGTCGTCACCATCATCGTCGTCACCATCATCATCTGGCATTATCATCATCATCGTCATCGTCGTCGTCGTTATCATCATCATAATCACCACCACATAAATCATCATCATATCAATCATCACCATCATCGTCGCCATTATTATCTTCATTATCATCTCCATCGACACCACTGCCGCCGTTGTTCTTGTAACCAATATTACATCGTCATTCTTCTAATGTCAAATAAGCGCCATCGTCTTCATACTCAAAAATATCGTGAAGACCGTCATCAGCAGCATCGATATCATTTTCAATCATTTCATCTATGAATAAATCCGATCATGATCCGATCAATCTTTGAGCAGCTCTTTGTAAATTGCCTCTTTTTAACAATTTGAAAGATCACGGAGGTGATAGGACGACCATCTCTCTGATATGATGATTGTGTGCAGAGTCTCCGTACCATAGTTCCGGATCTTTTACGTGTTTTCCATAAAGGTGCAATATTTACAAATATCATTGACACTACGAATTGATCTTTACGAATTACGTCATGCAGCTGGTTTATTTGTCTTTTTTCCAAACCTTAAGTTAATATATATAATAATAATAATGTTGCATCAGATTAATCTGTCCTACGAATGGCGGAGAAAAAAAACTGGATATTATTTTGATTTGAATTGAATCATAATGGTCGTAACCAGCGCCGGTAATGAAGCACATCGTGTAAGTGATTTCGCAGCTGAATATATATGTATCTATTTTGATTTTGGAAATTTTTTAGAAAATAGTTTAAATCTGATAATTTTATGGAAACAATTTAAATTAAGGAATGGCGAAAATAGATGGATAATAAGATGCAAGAACTTTTTTATATGTTTTGGATATATCAGTAATCAAGCATGCACATCGTGCAAAAAAAGCCCTCCTATAATTTCTTCTTTTTAAAAGCCTCTGCTGGTATCAGGGTATGACCCCGTGCTAGGATATTTCAAGGTGCGCCCGGCTTTTGCTATACATACAAAATCATAATTACACATTTTCTCTACCTGAAGGGTTTATTTTAGTTCATTGTTTGAATTTAAACTAAATGTTCTTTTTTATTAGTTAAATTTCTGAACTTTAAATGTCAAGAATATTCGAACACACATTTCGTGTACATGATGTGATGGTTATGGAAACCTTTGAAAGTCATACTAATTATAACTATTTCTTATGAACACTAAAGTTCTGTAATTTTTCAACGACATAAGTATCATGCCTAATGTTCTTAATTTTCAGGGGAATGTCTCTTCTGCCTGTTTAGTAATGCCATGCGAAATTAACATTTTCTTCTTTTCATTAATCGAATTTGGATCTTTGCGTTGATTTTCAGCTAACGAAATTCTTTCCGTTGATGTTTTGCGGCATCAAAAATAAGAAATCTTCAGAGCTTCCGGAAATTTACCCCATGGGCTCCTACCAAGGCTTCGCACTAGCGTGCTTCTCCATACAATTTTGTAGGAGGGACTTTTCGGAAATCTTCGGGAAAAGATCTGTAAATTTAAGGAAATTCGTAATTTTCTGGAAATTACATCAATTTTCGGAAAACGTTTGTCAACCAAATTTTACACAAATTTCCATTAGTTTCGCTGACTTTTCCTTACATTTTACTCATTTAATTTTTGTTTAACTTAATGATCTCTAAATTAATTTCTTTTGTTTGTGTAGCTTGCTAGTGTCCCCTCACCTACCTCTTCTTCTGACATTATAGATGTTCCATATGTCAAATCCTGTTTCTACAATATAGACCTCTCAAACACTGATTAACGTAACTCAGAGCCTGAATCTGCCATACCCAAAATTCAAAGTGTTTTACTTATAGACAGTTAGAATCTTACAAAAGTAACTTAAACTTTAAAAAGATCTATTTCTGTAGAGCTTTTTATATATAGATGTAGACTTGTCATTGATAAACGCTTCCAACTAGCTATCATATTTAAAGGAATATGGACTTTTTATCGTTTAAATACTATAGGCCTACTTCAAACTAAGTTCATAACCCCTACGTACACCTTTCCCCAATTGTAATATTGATTGGCTGGTTGGGATGACACTCGCCCGACTGAATTCAACAAAATCGCTGTACCCCTGCAGAAACGCGTTCTCCGACCACCTTCTTTGTAATGTTGATTGTCTGCAACATTAATCTCTCCCACCCGTTCGATAGACTGCGAGTGTTAAATATCTTTGTTTCAGAAAATGAAATGAATTGAAATTAACATCTAATAAAAAGTCCAGACCGGTAAAAAGTTGCCATGATAAATTAAAGAGGCGAAATCGTCATATGGACACAACATTTAGAATTCCGTTCAAATAGTGTTATTGGTTGAAATTTAAACCGCTTGCTCTTCGATTCGTTGTCTTTTATTTATTAAAAACGCTTTGAAGGTCAACACATGTAATAGCTCATTTGCGGTTCCGGCGATGGGTTACGGGGCTTTTTCAACCACAAGTCGTGAGTTCGAGCCCCGGTAGAATCATTTATTTCGATTTGTGCTTTTTATCTTTTCTTCAGTAATTTTCGTCTAGTGACTACTATTGTAGTATTTTTTTTTTTCTTCTGACAAACGCGTTGAAAAAAAAGAAAAAGTTTCTCGTCACAGTAATGTAATGCAAAACTCGACACACAACGTGCCATTGTTTGATTGTACAAATAGACAGCACATGGATCTTGCATTCACTACCGGAAGTGACGTCAAATGTTCGCATCCCACTCTAATTAAACAATTTTACTAAGCCGAGTCTCCCTCTTTAATAATTGTTTAAAGTAAAGCACAGCGAGATGCAAATGCTGATTGGTGTTAAATGTTGACACGCGTTAAAACTGCATGTCGATTATTTGTGTGAATTGTAATCATCTCCACGTTAGTTTACTGACAGACTGAGAATCAGCACTCGTAAAAAAAATAACGAAATCTTTCGAAAATAGAGACTTGTCCTTGTAATGTTTTAGTCATGTCAAACTGTTAAATGTAAATGTATTTAGTGTCTTTTGGTGTTATTGCATCTGTTTATACTATCACCTGATCACACGTATTGTAAATTGGACATGAATAATAATTGTAATAAATTGAATTGAATTAATTTTTGACTGCCGTATCCAATTCAATCTAATCCATTCAAAATATACTAACTGGTAGAAAGTTGACATACATAGTTATAGTAAAGGTGAGCAAGATTCAAAACTTCCTCTCACCCAGGCAGTTCCAAGTTCGTATTGGCCACACCATCTCCAACCCCTATCCCCAAAAAGAAGGCGTCCCCCAAGGCAGCATCCTCTCTCCCACTCTCTTCAACCTGAGCATTAACGACATAGCGGACAACCTTGGCCCCAACATCAAACATGCCCTCTACGTGGACGACTTCGCCATCTTCTACTCCTCCCCAAGCTTTTCCTTTTGTCGAAAATAGGCTCTAGCTCAACCTCAATCGGCTGCAAGCCTGGTACAACAACAACAACGGTTTTAAATTCCCTAAAGATAAGACAGTCTGCATGCACTTCTGTCATTTCAACAACCTCCACCCCAACCCGAACCTCGTGCTTAATAGCAATCGCATCCCTAAAAATGACCACACTAAGTTTTTGGGTTTAACTCTAGACCACAAGCTCTCCTACACACAACACATCACCAACCTGAAACAGAATTGCAACAGCTCCTTCAAAATTCTCCGCCTTCCTCTCCAATACCACTTGGGGTGCAAACCAGCATGCTCTCCTCAATATCTTCAGGCTTACCATTCGTACCAAACTTGACTACGGCAATATAGTCTACTGTGTCGCTCACAATTCTTACCTCAATCACATCAACACCATCCAGAATGAAGCCCTCAGGCTTTGTCTGGTTGCCTACAGGACCTCCCCAGTCACCAGCCTTCATGTTGAAGCCAACGAACCCCCCTTCCTGCTAAGGTGTAGAAAGCTTAGCCTCTTCTATGCATTTAGAGCCCTCTCCAACACCCAGAACCCTGTTTACAACCTCATTAGATACCCCAATTTCTCCACCCTCTTTGATAGGACTAAAAGCCTATCCCCTCCCTTCAGCTTACGCATCAGATCAGACCTTCTCCATCTCGGCATCAATCCCACCACTCTCAGTACTTTCTCCTGGCCCACGTTTCCTCCCTGGGCCACCCCCTCCTTACTATCCACCTGGACCTCTCCACTCATTACAAAACCCAAACCCACCCTAACCTCTTCATCAACCTCCACAACCAAGTCAAAGACCAACTCTTAAAATATACCTCCATCTATACTGATGGCTCCAAGGAAGGCGACAAGACAGCTGCTGCTGCCGTCATCCAAGACATCACCCTCAGTAGTAGGCTTCCCGACTACTCATCCATCTTCTCGGCCGAGGCCAAGTCCATTTTCCTCGCCCTCAACTTTATTGAAACTCTCCGCCCAGCCACTTTGCCATCTTCTCTGACTCCAAGGCTGTCTTTACTTCATCACTCAATGTTAAATGGGATAACACCACATCTCACCTCATCCTCCGTAAACTTCTCTCGCCCCCACCCCCCTCCGTAGGAAACATATTCCTTTCTTCTGGATACCCAGCCATGTTGGCATCCCTGGCAATGACAGGGCTGACGCAGCTGCTAAGCTTGCCCTCACCCTTTCCCCTACCCCTTTCCCCCAAATCCTTTCTGACATCAAAGCGCTTATCACTTCTCTTGTTCGTGGCCGCTGGCAAACCTCATGGGACTCCCAAATTGAAAACAAACTCCACGTCAGCCAGCCCACCATTCCGATCAAACCCACTACTCACAACCTATCTCGTGTCAACAACGTTCACATTACCCGCCTTAGAATAGGTCACACCCATCTCACTCACTACCACCTCCTTACTGACCCCCCCTCTGCAACAATTGTCATTGCACCCTAACAGTCCATCACATTCTCCTTGCTTGCCGCCTGTACAACCTTCCCAAAGCTTCCCTCGCTGCCCACAACTCAGTAGCCGAGCTCTTCCAAAAAAAACCTCCGAATAAAATTATCTCCTTCCTTCATCATGCTTCCCACTACAACCATATTTAGTCCACCTTCCCCACCCCCTCTCTCTTTCTCTCTACATTATTTTCCACCCATACACCTTCTCTCTCAATCCCAGCATTCTGGCTTTTAGTTCTCGTGTTTCTCTCAACCTCCCCCTGTTTACTCCTCTTCCTACCTGTGGAATGATCTAACCTCGCAGGCACAATTTGACCCTTGCTGTTAAACTCTCATCAAACAAAGAAACAAACTGATATGTGTTTAATGTTGACGCGCGTTATTACTGCTTGTCAATTATTTTTACTTGAGTTGTAATCATCTTCCGCCTTATATTGTAAAACCACTTGCCAGAATAAAAATCACCACCCTTAAAAACAACAAAATCCTTCGAAATAGACAATTTGTACATGGAATTGTCATGCTATTGTATGCTATGTACGAATCACCAAACCGTTCACTGCAAATATACCGGACGCCTGACGCGTCTTTCAGTGTTCTGTTTGTTGCTAAAGTTTTCATTTTATGTACACGTGTGTTCTACATCAGGATTATAGATGTTCGATATCTTAACACTAGCGTTACTTTTTAATGTACACCATGCGTCAACGTGTTCTTATAAATATAATACGATTCTACTTACCAGCTATTACGCTGATTTTAAGTAGCAGAACACCTGGTGTTCCTATGACGTGGACGCGTCAACAAAAGCATGCCTTGACGCGTCAACAAAAGCATGCCTTAAGTTACACACATAGTGTAACATTTTCTGCCATGCATTGCCACGTGTACGCGCACACGTTAAGCTCAACGTTACATATATCATACAGTCGTCAGACAGTGCATGCAGTGATCACGTTTCGAGCCATTCTCTGTTACGTTACGTGTGTGACCGGCTGGAAAATGGCCCGGTGGATCCCTGTGATACCCCGGGGGTCCACTGGGACCATTCTCTGTTACGTAAACAGCCAGAAAATGCCCCTTCAGCGTTTTGTACGAACTTTTGAACCGGAAATTTGCTTTGTATAGACATACGTAATATAACTGGGAACAGATTGCGTTTAGCATTTTCAATTTTAATTGAACAATCACAGTAGGAATAGCCTAACGAGGCCTAGCGCGGGTTAGGTTTAGCTATAGGGTTAATGGCTAGACCTCTAACGTTAGGCTAGGCTACTGTGACTGTGAAATTAAAATTGAGAATGTTGAAAACAATCTGTACCCAGTTTCGTCTGCTTATAAATTAGAATATGCCTATTTTTATGCAATACAACAACAAAATACAAATACTATAATTTCAGGATAAGATTAATCGGTAATGTGTTCACAAATAGGACACGCCTATGTATTGAGAACACAGTTCAGAACACTAAGACGCGTTCTAAAACTTGTTACAGTTTTGGTGTTCAATTAGTGTTAAATTCTTGAAGACTTGAATTTGCAGAGTTCACAGGAGCCTATTGTGTCATATCTCAAGTCATTCCCGTATTGTCAAATGTATATATGTTTAATATGTTTATGATTGTTATTGTAGATATAGCCTACGTTTATCATATCACACTTATTGTAAATTGAAGATGACTTTGCATAAATGTTTCAGAAATTGAATTAAATTAATTATTTATTTTTGACTGCCGTATAATTAAAAGTCTATTTAATAAAAAATATACCACTGATAGAAAGTTTTCATAAAACTGTTGCTCAAAGTAAAACAGAGCGAGATACAAAAAACTGATTTGTGTTGAATGTTGAAGCGGTATTACTGTATGTCGATTATTTGTTTGAGTTATATGTGTTTTCCGCCTTAGATTATTGACTGAATCGCCAACCATAAAAAAAATAGCATCTTTTGAAAATGTTGAATTTGTCCATGGAATTGTTTGAGTCTAATCAAAGGCGTTCGGTATGTTACAGCATGATATACTGATCACCAAACTTTTCACGTTTATAAGCTGTGAAGATGTTTAAGACGTTTATGATTCTTATTGTATAGCCTATACTTTTATCATATCTCACTAATAATGAATTTGAAGAAAATAGATAATGAATAAATGTAGGGCCTACTATATATAGAATTGAATTTTCATCGTTTACAGTAATTTGATTAACAAATACATGGAAGACTGGTAGAAAATTGTCAAATTACTGTATGTCGATTATTTGTTTTGAGTTGTAATTTGTCTTCGTCGTTTGATTATTAGAGCACTAGACAGACTGAGAATCACTATACATAAAAATAAAAAAAAAAAAAAATAGAGAATTTGTCCCTGGAACGTTTTTAGTCTAATAAAAGGCGTTCGATATGTAGCAACATGACTGTATGATAGGATGTTATATTAATCACCAAGCTTTTCACGTTTATAAGCTTTTTGGGAGCTTGTTGTTCCATCTCTCAAGTCATCCCCGTACTATACAGTATTACCAAAATAAATATGTTTAAAGGCCATCTGTCGTGATTGTATTGTGGCGGCGTACATTTCATTCCAGCACACAGTAACTTGATCCAAGACGGTTACTGATTTGCTCATCTGTGTATGTATAATCTAATCTATGTGGTATTCGACCGATCAAAATACACAAATAAAAATACATTTGATCTTCCGTAATGCACGATAACTGGCCTTTAATTTATTTATGATTGTTACTGTATAATCTACGTTTGTCATATCACGCTTTTTGTAAATTGAAGATGAATAATAATAAATAATGAATAAACGTAGACATGGTAGAGGCCTAATTGAATTGAATATTCATCTCCGGAGGGCGTTTAGTTACACAATCCATTCAATAGAAATATGGACTGCATGGTAGAAAGTTGTCAGAATAATTGTTCAAAGCAGCAGTGGCGCTAACGACTCTTTTGTGTTTTCTTAACCACTTGTGATCCCTGGCTGTTGTCATGCTTGTTTTTCGGGTGACCTTTGGCCCCTCTTTCCGTGCTCGTTCCAAGGCGGTACCACTTTAAAAAGTGGTACCTCCTTGCTCGTTCTACGTCCATTGTGCTTGTATATGTATGTTTTGACTTTGTAGCACGACAAGAACCAGACATAAAACTACAGTTTCGTCGTTGTCAAAGTAAGCAGAGCGAGATACAAAAACAGCGTTGTCTTGAATTTTAACAGTCGGACGTTATTACTGTACGTCGATTATTTGTTTGAATTGTAAAATGTCTTCCGCGTTAGATTACTAACCCACTTGACAAAATAAGAATCACCACCCGTAAAAATTAATAAATTAAAAAAGATATAGAATTTGTCCATGGAAGATCGTTTTTAGTCTAACTGTCTAATCAAAGGCGTTTGATATAAGTTACAGCATGACACACTAACCACCAAACTTTTCACGTTTATATACGTTTTGGGGGTTTCTTGTGCCATCTTTCAAGATATACAATACCCGTATTACCAAACAGTCCGAGAGATGCCCTCAATTGATCGAAGTTTTGTTTCTCAAATAGCAGGCTAGTAAAACCTTGTTTAATTTGGAACACAAATTACACATTAGCTATAAGAAACAATCATAATATTTCGAAATATATTATACATATTTTTGAGTACCAACTACTAATTTCAAGTTAAAACCTTAAATACCTATTTAATGATATCCATACTTCAAGATAATGGTAAATAATCCTTAATGGCGTCCTCTTAACTTTAAAAAACCCGTTCGAGGGCTTATACTGAACCCTCGATCAAGGGTTTATATCTTCCGAAATGCCAAATGTAAATATATGTTTAGCATGTTTATGATTGTTTGTGTGTAGCCTACGTTTATCATATCTCACGTGTTGCAAATTGAAGATGAGTAATTACAAATAGTGAATCAGTTTAGTGGCGTAATCTAATTGAATTGCTATCTTTGACGGTAGTTTAATTAAAGAATATAGACTGGTAGAAAGTTATCATAAAATCGTTATTCAAAGTAAAACAGAGCGAGATACAAAATACTGATCGAGATATAAAATACTGATCTGTGTTGAATGTTGACACGCTTTATTACTATATGTCGATTATTTGTATACGTTGTATTAAATCTTCCGCGTTATATTACTAAACCACTTGACAGATTGAGAATGACCATTTGTAGAAATAGAAACTTTTATAAATTTAGATGTTAGCTGTGTACACTCAACAATTTGCATTTTGATTGCGTTTTTTCATGAAGGTTAATGTCTGAGTAATGGAACGGAAATTATTCGAATCAGTGTGGTTATGCCAGTTTAACAGTTATTGTCAAAATGGTGAATATGTGGAGAAGTCAAATGCAATATTATTCGATTCTTGGATATAGAAACACACAATCATTTTGTTTTCAGGTGATATTTTGCATTTAATATTTTCAATTTCTGTTTTGCTTTCCAGAATCAGACATTTGAGTTGCAAGCTGAAACAGATTGAAAACATTGACAAATATACTCCGACGTGGTTTCTTGTACCAATTGGATCAATCTATGAAATAATTCATTCGAAAATGGAGCCTGTGAATTCTAGCATAACGACAACAACTACAAAACCAAATTTTGTGTTTGAGAACTACTCTCAAAGAATTTTCATTGCCTTTCTGTTTTTCATCGTTTTCCTGCTAGGAACAATTGGCAATTCCTTAACAATTTTAGCTGTCGTTTTATCAAAGAAGCTACAGAGTGTGACAAACACATTCGTCATAAATTTAGCTGTTTCCGACCTGTTATGTTGTCTTTTAATACCTTTTAATATTGTTGCTTTGATCAGGCCGGAAAACTGGCCAAAGGGGACTCAATGGATGTGTGCGGTCGCAGGTGGTGGCCTTTTTGTATCAATAGGATGCAGTGTATATACATTAGCTGCTATTGCCTTAAACAGACTTATTCTTATAACTTGCACAAGAGAAACTTACGGTAAAATATTCAGTCCCACAATGACGACTTTTTGGGTGGTCCTATTGTGGATTATTCCATTTTGTATTTGCATATTTCCTCCACTTGCTGGTGTGGGCGTTCTTGGATATAATCCCAAATATAAAACTTGTAGTGATATATCCGAAGGATACCACGATAATGCATCTCAGAATTATGATATTATTCAAGCGTGCGGGATATTTCCCATCCCATTGATAACTATAATTTTTTGTTACGTCTCAATCATTCTATACGTGCGGAAAAGCTCTAATCTTGTGCGCTCGCCAAACAGATCGAAACCGCAGGCACCAATATCGAAGCTAAGCCAAATGCATTCTGAAATGGAAACTAGTGGGTATTACAACGAAGATAGCTTTCAAGAGTAAGTATATACGAAATTACAGCCATGTTAAATTTTAAGGGTATAATGTGTAACAATTTACGCTGTATTTGCAGCATAGCTCCTTGCGCCAGGCCCGTAGTCAGGACTGTCTCAAAGGTGCACATACACTTTAATGGGGGGCATTTGGGTATGATCGCAATATACGCTTGTTGGCATGGTATGTGGGACAGGGTGGCATGGCATGTTGCGGGACGTCATCTTAATTGCAGGTATGATGACATATGAGGTGGAATGATACCTGGATATGATTTCCTATATAGAGGGATTTAGGATGGGATGGCATGTGGAACAAAGGGTGGAAGCTGTGTTATAAGCGGCGAGAAAATTTGTACCGTTTACGATATCTGGTTGTATATGTTTTTTGTTTGATTTACACAAAGAGTGGGACACAAACCTTTGCAATGGCGAGCATGGCGTCCAGTACCCTATGCTGGATACGGGCCTGCCTTGCTCGGCAATGTGCAATGTCTAAAAGACACCTATTGGGTTAGATTGTTGAAGGTCACATGTGAGCGGTTAATATTTTTGCGCACATGATGAAGCATCCTGCTTTAGAAATTAGTTATAAGTTTTCTCAATTTACATACTGCTTCATTATATTCATGCCAATATTATGCCCCAAAATCCACGGCATTGCTTCTCGTAGCACCCTCACTTAATATTTCTGAAAGAGTGGACACGCTGTGTCACTATTCCCGACATAAACTCCGTACGTTACGTACAGTGTATGTATAAATGTATACTGTATGTA
>JAIGNY010001483.1:250000-257500 GCA_020152595.1 Chiridota heheva | reverse complement strand
AGCTGATTCACCTATGCATATATTTTACTGATTTTAATCGATATGATATGAGATAGAATGTTTGAGTAGCTAGCAATTCTAGAAAGAAAAAAAACAACAAATTGTATTTAAAGGTATATGGATGATCAATCACGCATTGCCTAAATGTTTTTTTCAAATCAGATTTTAATGATTTTATTGCTACATTTATAGTGTTTAATCAATTTTAAAGCAATTTACTTAATATTGCCTCTACGTGTCCATACATATGTACATCTTAAGAAAGAAATTTCTCTTATCGAAAACCATAAATATGCATGATCTTTTAATGAGAAGAATTATTATGTCCCCAAAGTGCTTGTTACAAACCATGTAACAGATATAAGACTTAAGTACATCTGCAAATATTTAGACCAATCAAAGATGTCCAGTTGCCAGATTGTACTGTATATTTTTCATGGAAACCTAATTTACCAGTACAATTTTTCCAATTGTCATCGGGAATTTTTTTTTTGGTCCCCTACCCCCCTTTTGTGAGAGGTGAACCTTCCTAAATCCCTTAAAGCCAGGTATTCTATACGTTTCTTTAAAAGTTTGAAAGATCTTTCCCAGGTCGGTAATTCCATTTAAGGTGACACAAGTATAAGCAGTGTAATCAGTAATGACTGTATTCTACCAGTTATATCAGATATTCAGCGTAGAGTTTTAGACGTATTGCGAATTTGTTTTGCTCTTAACTCAATTACAAAGGCGTAGTCAGGTTTTGTTTTGGGAGGAGCAAATCTGGCAACTGTATATGCTTTGTACATTCAGCGTGGCGTCTAGGGGCCCACACAAGGGCCCCTAGTAGGGTTCAGGGGCGAAGCCCGTGGAAGCTATGCGTTTTGGTGGACTAGAGGGTGCCTAAAATGTATAATATTGTATTCGATCACCAGTGGCGGCACCAGGATTTTGGTCATAGGGCTGGGGTGTGTGTGTGGGAGGGGAGAAAAGGGGGCGGGGTTGCAAGCGAGAGGAACATTTGTCTCCGATCGGGGAGGGGGATCCTACAAACCGGACAAAAATATGCCACTTTACAAAATTTTCTAGGGGGTAAAGCGATATCGTGGGGAGGGTGGTACCCCCGTAGCGCCGCCACTATTAATCACCATTGTCAACGACTACTTATTTGAAAAGGTAGGCCTAGGTTCTTTTTATTTTCTGGAAATTCCGGAGGCGACCGCTCCCATCGCAACCCCCACCCCGGGTACGCACCTGCTCAATTTATATGGATATAATTACACATATTTTCTATATGCTTGCGATTGAATCGGTTGTTTACTGTCTTTCATTTGGCCCACCAGTCACTTAATTTTGACTACCGTGCATGTTTTCAAAAATTTAGGCCAACCTGCACATTTTACACGAGGGCCTGACGAGTAAAGTGTAAAGTAAATATGATTCATTAGCAATTTCCATATGATTTTAAGGGAAAATATTATTTCCAAAGGGTACATTTGCACAATTGCTTGTCATTATTTTTTATTTAATTAAAAAAAAAAAAAAAAAAAAAGTGGATCTGTCTCTCCCTCGGGCTCTATTGCAACCATTCAAATGTGTTTCAAGGAGATTCCACACACACCCCAGCCCAACCATGATTGGGGCTGAGGTGAGCAATTTTTGATATTTGAAATCCTAGACGCCCGAAAATGGCTTTCGTGGCTGAGAATGGGAATTAAGTTTAGATTCTTAGTTTGGTGAGTATCGCAGTGCTTCCACAAATCCATGATTTACCGAAATTACCTGAATCTCACTAACTATTTACCGAAATTAAAAAACAATCCCATTAAACTGTTAGATTTATGTTTTTATGCATTTCCCAAATATTCGGAATTCGGTTAAAAACATGAATATTACCTGAATTTTTAGTAAATTCCCAAATGATGGAAATACTGATCAGGTGTAATTGCTACATAAATTATTTCACAGTTCCAAAAAGGCTACTACCATGTCAATTTTATACTGCCCTTGATCATTTTGATATCCCGAAGTTTTTGCATATCCCAAAAAATTACCCAAATTTTGGGTAATTTTCTTGTAAGTGGGATATCGGGAAGAAACTTCAAGAATTTGGCAATTGGCAAGTCATAAAATGAATAAAATCATGATTATTAAAAGCTTGTCCCCATAGCTTTCAGATTTTTGTTATTCTCGTGCCTATGTATCTTATAGTTTCAGTGGGCCTGACTTGTGATTAATGGCCCTTCATTATAACAAAAGACAGAAAGGAAGGCCCATGTTTATCTTTTTGGTGGGCCCGCCATCATGATAACAAAGGACAGAAGAGAACGGCCCATTTATATATCTTTTTGTGGGCCTGTCATGATAGCAAGAGGGCAGAAAGGATGGTCCCATCTTCGATATGAAAATAGACCCTAGAGAGTACACGGGCCATATTTGGTTATGATCTGTGCCTTTTATATCACTACAAGATCTACGGCAGGTTTCAGCGTATAGCGCTTTTTATGGTACTGTTCCCTGGAGCCCAGGCCAAGTTACGCCTAGCTGCGTCGCCGAGTTTGCTGCTCTCATTAACGCCCTTTTGAAATTATCGTTCATCCAAACTTTTGGGTAAATCATAAATGTTGTTAAAAGCAACTGTCTATTACAATCGATGTTTGTTATATTATGATATTCAAACGTTAGTTTATTGGGTTACAGTCCCATTTTCTAAAATTAAAAGTGGCGTATTCAGTGAGGGTCAGGGGAAACTTACCCCCCTGGGAAAATTCCGGAAGTAGTTATGTGATATACCAGTATATCAGGACCGTAATTCTCAACGAGTCGAAAGTTGGGAGGGGGGGGGGGCCTCTTATCCTAAAAGTGTGTGTTGGGGGTGGCCTCTTATCCTAAAAGTGTGTGTTGGGGGATAACCTTTTATCCTAGAAGAGTGTGTTGGGTGGGGGCTCTTATTTTAAAAGTGTGTGTTTGGGGAAAGTGGCACCCCCCGGGAATTACGGCCCTACAGTATACTATATGATTTGAGTCGGGAAATTAGCAACTACAAAAAAGAAATATATGGGGTTAATTTTCTTAGCTTTGGGACAATTGTTTTCAATTTTGAAAAAATTGTCCTCAATTTTGGGAAAATTGTATTTAATTTCTATCATTTTGGGGTATTTTTTTTTTTTGATTTCCGGGAAATGTTGCCAGATTTGTCCAAAATTATTCGGCATTTTCCCTCTCCCTTAGTTTGCTATACCTCTGGATACAACATTTTTTCTCGATAACTATCGTTTTCCCCCTTGCACTGAAAGCTGAATACGCCATTGAATTGAAATGAAAAGCTGAAGTTGAATCAACATCGTCGTCATCAATAAAACAACGAACATTTCGGACAGTGTATGCAAACAAGTCAAGATCACTTCAAAGGTCGATCGTCTCTCGCTGAGCGTGAGATATTGATTGTCTTATACTTTACGAACGTTTTTGACGATGCATAATTTCAAAATATTTATGTGGAACAAACCTACTTGGAAATGCGAGGTGTAAATGGTGCGAGGTGACGTGGGTGCAAGCAAAGAGCTTGGTGCAAGGCTCAATGACAACACGGAACTGACATATATTGAACAAATATATCAAGTACAATTTCACAAAATACGGTGTTAAATTGGTAAAGTATTACCCCTCATATACGGCCTCTGATGTCTTATGACAAATAGACACTCCTAGCCGTAAATAGGGAAATGCATTAAGTGACTAAAACACATACTTGAATTTTTAGATGTGCAAATTACCACCCTTGGTGATCAGGTATTTATGCATGCATGTCAAATATGTCGCGTGAATGTTGAAACATTGAAGTGGGAGGCATTCGATATCTCATTAAGTCGAATGCGTACAAAGTTATCATTTTGACTGTTTGATTGAAACCCTGTTCTGTTCAAGGCCTTCCAGCAGTCCATTGACTTTTGAAGAGCTTTTTGTACATTGAATTATGAATTCATCCATTACATCTAAACATCACGGATTCGTGCGGGTATAGTTTATTATAGTTATGTAAAGCCATAATTTCACAGAACAGTTCAATTCAATTCATTTTTCTTTCAATAAATAAAACAAGGAATACAATTGCTACATGTCAGCAATTTTCCTCAAGTTCTGTTGCAATTTTAATTTGCTTTCGGGCGGCAATCCACTGAGGCTAAAATTCCACAATATTCTCAGACTATTTTACTTATGAAATTTTATTATGGAACACAGTGTTTATCATGTCAATTAATTTCTAAATGAGTTTTAAATAGTCGTAAATTGACACATACCCATCCCTGGCATTGTTAATGTTTGGCACCCTTTCATTAGTTTATAAACAAGATGTTTATTATATTTAACTTAAATGTCACTGAACCCATACGACTATGTTTCAAACCCAGACAGGACATTCTTCAGGAAGTGGACGGGCCCAAGGCTGACGTCAACAGGTCAAGATGGAGGGAAAACTTTATAAATGATTTACAAACAAATTCTGATATAAAATGGGTAGATTTAGAAAAACAAATTGTTGTAAACGTTTTTGCTTTTCTATAATATAGAAAATGATATAGTAAGAACATATTATATACAACAGAGGTATAAGAATGGGGAGATAGGAAACTGCCCGTGAGGTATTAAATTCCCGGTTGGTCCCGTGTTTGCTAAAATTTTGGAATAAAATGAAGGAAATTTACTCAGCAAAACGGTAAATCGTACAGGGTTATTCTGTTTACTAGAGTTTCCCTGTTTGCTATTGAAATATCTTGGGGGCGAATGTGCTACACGCCCCCGTTACACGCACCATAGTCCAAAGTGGCTGAAAGTCTCAGACTTCAACTGCAGACCTTCCCACTCTCACCAAGTGGCGTATTTAGTGGGGGAGGGGAGGGTCAGATGGGAAAGTTAATGCCCCGGCGACTTCTCTGTGTGTAAGTAGCGAGATATACCAGTAAACAATATGCTAGTACCTGAATGCTTACTATTTGTCTGTGAAAGTGATCAATTTTTTTGTTAGAAATTTCGCTCCCACGAGAGGGAACACTGTGAAGCTTTTCCTGAAGCGAGCTAGGTTGGTTGTTGCCAAGCACTTCCCATTGGAAATTGTTCAGGAATGGAATGCTCTACCTATAGGAGTTGGCTTCCGTCAGCTCCAACCATTTTCTGCATGTTTTAAGTCGAGGTTAAGACGGTTTAGCAGTTCTTCTGCCATGTGCACATATGCTGAGAAGAGGATCAACGTCAAGTATACCAAGTAAGTAAGTATACATATTAGGGAAATAAATTACCAAAAATGAATATATAAGGTAATAATATCGCCCAAATTCAATTCCAACTTTGTTCCTAGCGAAAGAAAATTTTAATTCAGTTTTCGGAAAATTTCTTTAATTTTCGGTAATCTTTCTTTCTTTCGTGAATTTCCTTCATTTTTGGGCAATTTTTCGCGTTTTTCGGGCATTTTATCTTCCGATTTTTGAGTAAATTTCTTGATTTTAGTGGAATTTGTTCATTTTATTTGATGTTCGAGAAAATTATCTTAAATTTCATTCATTTTGAGCAATTTTCTTTGATTTTCTGGAAATTTTCATCCATTTTTGAGAATTACCTTTCATTTTCAGGAATTGTAACAATTTTTTGTTATTTGTTTGTTTGTTGTTTAAATGTTTAGTTTTTTAACAGTTACACAAATTTTTAATAAATTTTCCAATGAATGTAGCACAAGCTACATTCATTTCCTCAATTTCATACTAAAAATTTCCCAATTTTGATTTACCTCCCATACGGGAAGGTGAAATCCTATCCGCTCCCCGCTTTCTATGCGCCTCTGGGTATAGTCCTTTTCCGATTATTCCGTTTGCCCTTCATGCCAATATTGTGCACCGACATATACGACATTGCTACTCCCAGCGCCTTCACTCAATATTTCTTGTATAATGTACACGCTGCGTCCACTTAACCATTCTTGAAATAAACTCCGTACGTACAATGTATGCATAATCTTACAATGTATGTATGGAGTGTGAGGGCAATGATGCGTAACTTTTCAGTAGCCTTGAGATGTTCGATTTCTAAGAGGTGGAAAAACCGAACATCGCTGATGTAAGGGCGCAAATCTTTCATACTGGCACCGAAAGCTGAATGCGCCACAAAAAAAAAAATCTAATTCATTTTAGACACCCTCACTGTGTGTGTAAGTGAGGATGGGATGGGAAGGGGGGGGGGCTCAAGTATACTGTTTGGGCCCAGAAGAACGGTTAAAGAACTCTTACCCATAATCCGCAACTCTTCTTTCAAGAATTGTGTCACATGTGCGGTCAAAAGCATCAAACGATTTACGTATATAGAGGACAGTCTTATGATAAAATAAGTGATTGTTTCTACTTTATACCTATAGAGAATGATAGATCCGACAATGATCAAACACCTATAAACATGGTCAGTTGGTCCATTACTATTGTTGCTGCTGACTCTTGAATCTTTGGTAATTATGAATCATATATTAATATTTGTACATATATTCCATATAATCCTTTTCATTTCCGGAAATGAAATAATTATTGCTAAGACATGAAAGAAGGATAAATTTCGGTTAACTTGAAAAAATGAAAAAGGAGAATTTAGGTTCGAATAAGCTCTTTCTACATTACCTGGTCCAACACTTTCGAGTAAGAGTATGCTTTTTACCAATATGGATCCAGCTTTATGATTCTACGAATTAGTGACATGACACTGACAGTGTTTGTCATTAACTTTGAGATGCATTGCTGGTCCCAGAGGAAGAGATGTCGAAATGGTCAGTGACATTCAGCTGAGAACAAAATAATTAGGTCACCTAATTCGAACTCAAAGCACAAGAAAACATAATATTCTATAATAATTCTGTATTTCATGACATGTGCTAATGTTACAAACAATGTGTCGTCAAATTTGTCGTCACCAACACCCTGCAAGTTTCACTATTTTCTGATAATTCAAGAAAGGTAGAATTCTGTTTAAGTGCCGATAGCGAGGTAAATCTTCTTGTCAGTTCACTGAATTATAATTTTTCATTTTTAATCATTTTTCGTTTTTGAATCAGATAATTATAAATGAAGCAGTTTTTGAATTATGAGAATAGAGATAACATCTATAGGTTTAAAGGATATGACTTAAAATTTGTTTGAAAGATATAAAAAACGGAATGCTGTAAATCATTTTGCATTCAGATTTCTACCCTGAATTTCAGTTAACTTTGAACAGTAGCAGAGGTGTAGCCAAAATTTTGGGATTGCAGGGGGAGGTGCGCAGAACTAACACAAATTCTTGATTGTTGATTTTTCGTCCAAAATTGTGTCAAAATAGTGGTCTACAAAGTGTTCGGAGGTTAGAATCTGGACCTTTTAGCAAAATTTCTTTCTGGACGTTTTTTACCTTTAAGAAGCTGTTGGGGGAAGGGGGTTGGAACGACACGGTCGACCCTTGGTTACATTGTTGAAAGAAAATAAATAAGATCTCACTCAGTTTAGTAACAAT
>JAIGNY010001483.1:242500-245000 GCA_020152595.1 Chiridota heheva | reverse complement strand
ACTCAAACTTCACGGTTTTTCCACTTTCAACTCGTTTATCAGGGTCGAGGGCTGTTGCCACAGGAGCATCTGTAAAAAAAGAAACAACAGACTTGTATTCGTAAAATATATGAAGACGGATAATCGGCAAGGTGAAAAGAGTTAACCAGACAGCCAAGAGGAAAACTTACATGGCAGCTAAAGCATTCACCTGCTTGAATGTGATGCAACAAACCTCAAAGATAAAATGTAGAATAATATTCAAAATCTATAATAAAAAAAATCGACGCTGCAAATAGGTTTACTTTCATTATGCAGGAAAACAACAGTCTGTTTCGATATTTGCGATTTTAATTTCCAGGTTTTATATGAAAATGTTTGCGGATTACATAAACGGCAGACCTCTCAGTAGTTTATATATATCATGGATGTAGTAAAGAGGTGGAATATGTCGCACAACCCTCCTCCCCAAAGAAAAACAAAACAAAAAAGAAAATATGGTGAACGGTCCAGGCAATGACCTTTTCTGCTCTGCTGGTAAACAGTAAATGTAGCCTCCGAACATTACAAAGACTGTTACTCGGAAAAAATCGGAAATTTTGAAGGCCTTCAGAAATTTGGACTATTTACAGACATCACCAGAAAAACAATGCCAGCTAGCGCCACAGTTTCATATCACAATTCAGTAAAAAAAAAAATTACTCAACATTTCATTAAGTCTGTTAATATTATATGCTGAATGCTCTTAAACATTTTAAGGCCAGTTATCTTTAAAAATGCAGATGTACAATAGAGTTTAACGTTTCCGATTGGTCGAAATATGTACACACATACTGAAAACATCCAATTAATAACCCGCCGGAAGTGACGCCACTAGCAGACAAGTATGTATCAGATTTATCGCTGACGTGTCAAGCAATTTTTTGGAAACAGGATTCCCTCATTAAAGGTCGGTGGAGGGCTATATTTGAGAAGCATATTGGAATGAATTTTAAACTTCAGGCAGACTTTAAACTCTATTCGACTTTTCTCTTGTATAGTAATTATAGCTGATCAAATCTGTTGCTTCTTTGAGCAGTTCAGTAATGTTAATGAGTTAATAGACTTACAACTTGAACTTTATATTGCCCAAAGACGTTCTGCAATAAAAAGGACCCCATATTTGATATTGCAGTTTAACTGTGACCATTCTGTGGCATTGTATCAGCAAATTCGTTGCATTCTTTTCCGCCGTATTCTTTCTCCACATGCCACTTTTTCTATTGTCGCCTTACTTTCACGCAAATGACAAACGCAGATGAATCTATGAATTTGCGAATTCCATGGAGGGCATATTTAACCTTTCCATAAACCACGTCGAGAATATTGCAGAATGGAAGCAGTTGAGCTACTCTTTGTGTTGAAGGTTGATAGAAATGCGTATGTTCACGATACAATATAAGTGTTAATATTCAGTATTATATTTTCTGTAGTTAAATCGAGATGACGAAATCTGGTATATATTACTTTTTTGCCCTCAAGTGTAAAGGCAAGAGATAATGAGTTTTTTTTAAAGCGTCACTTAAAGTCATATAGTATTCAAATATTTAATAATTTCGTCCATATTATTTTCCATGATTCAAAATCAAAACGCGTCAACCCTTTGATGATTTAATAGAGTAAAACTCATTTATTCAGTCTTCATTAACTTCTCAAATTTGCCAAAGGTAAGGTCTAAATAAAAACTTATTCAAGGTCACTGTCAATAGGCATAGGCTTATAACCTGAAAAGTAAGTCTCCACTAGATTTCCCCCAACAATCAGGGTCCACGGAATAAAGCCTGACAGAAGTGCGCGTGTCCCTCACACTTCAATAATGATATGCCATTCCACAAGTAATTCTCCAGTTATTATCTATATACGGTGCCATGTTCATTTTTGACATGGACGCACACGTTTATAACACACATGTTTACACCAATTCCCAGCATCTGCCTTCACTCATTTGAAAACCTTTGTGGTCGCTGATATATTCCTTAATCTTTGTTGGTCTAACTGTCTAACGCAGATTTGGATGGTTTGGGGGTTGACTGTCCTTGTTGGGTACACTAACCATAATGTAGCCTGTCAACATTTACTCTTAAATGCGAGTGGACGCGCGGTTAGGGTTTTCCATTGGATTGTTCTCGTCCGGGTCGTATTAAGCGTTTCGTGGTAGCATTGTTTCTATCATAACCGAATACGCAGGCGACGACCCCGTCATTGTAATTGTGTGTTCACACAATGTTCGTCGTGAGAGAAAGTGAGAGAAAGTGCACACAATAAATTCAATCCATTCTCCAGATTTGTAAAAGCAATTACTTTAAATTGAAGAAGAGTTTTATTTCTACAAATAATTCACTGTTTAAGGTTTGAAGTTCAATTCTTTCCGGTCAACCAAACCTGCACACCGATCCTGTTGAATACTCTCTCGCTGGACAAAATAAATAAATATGTGCAATTATCTATGATCCATTAATTTAAACAACTAAGTGTATTTAAT
>JAIGNY010001483.1:220000-237500 GCA_020152595.1 Chiridota heheva | reverse complement strand
AGTCAGACAGTGATCATCCAATGAATATGGGTAAATTTGATCAATCACACGCATCGCATTCATTATTAACAGCATTTACATGTAAGGATGTATGTACGGAGAATTTTGACCCTGACTCCCCATTTATTCGTAACATTAAGATATATCAGGCCTAAGCTACGTGCACTTATTCATTATTAATGAGATTTTAAAACAATTGTAAATTGATCTGCATGAAGCATTTCTGCTTTTTTTTTTATCGAAATTATCGGCAATATTACAGTGGTCATCTAATGATAAAGCATTTAATAAGGTTTCGTTAAGCAGGCTCATCTTGAAAACAAGAGCGCTTGGTGTGTAGGGAAAATGTGCGAGTTGGATGATAAATTCTTGCTTAATTGACAGGTTACAAACAGTTGTTGTTAATGGTGAAGTATCTCCATGGAAGAAGGGTACAAGTGGTATTCCCCAGGGTTCTGTATTGGGTCCGCTTCTTTTCCTAATCTTCATTAATGATATTGATGTTTCCCTTGGCTCCAGGATTTGTAAATTTGCTGATGACACGAAGCTGTACAGGATTGTTGATGACGCTAGGGATTCTTCACTGTTGCAATCTAATCTGAATAATTTAGTTCCTTGGTCCCAAACCTGGCAGATGTCATTCAATGTTGATAAATGCAAATATATTCATTTTGGTCAGAGCAATTTGGCTTTTGATTACTGCATGAATGGTTTAAATCTTGGTTGTGTTGATCAAGTAAGGGACCTAGGTGTTGTCATTACTAGCAATCTGAGGCATTCGAAACTGTGCTTTAGTAGCTGCAAGGGCAAATAGGATGCTAGGTTTGATTTGAAAAACTTTTTGTTTTCTTCGAAGAAAGATTGTCCTTAATTTGTATAAGCAGTTAGTCAGACCTCACCGTGAGTATGCTATTTAGGTTTGGAGTCCCTTTTATGAGACGGATAAGTTCATTTTGGAGCAGGTTCAGCGAAGAGCCAGACTTATTTCCGAAGTAAGAAATTTCTCTTATGAATCTAGGTTGCGAAATCTTGGTTTGACCACGCTTAAGTTGAGAAAAATACGTGGCTACATGATTCAGGTTTTCAAATTCCTATCTGGTAGTGATGCTTTGACTTCCTGTAATTTCTTGCATGTTCAGCTAATCCTCATGTGACACGTGGTAACAGCTTGAAGTTGACCAAATAGTTCTTACTGATAGATATTCGGCGTTTTAGCTTTTCGCAAAGAGTTGTTAATAAGTGGAATGGTTTGCCCGAGTGGGTAGTCAGCTCCAATTCTGTTCACAATTTTAAAGTTAGCATTACTAACTCTGGGCATCTTTGATTTTTTTGTGGTGGTGGTGGTGGTGGTGTTAGTTTGGGCTTTTTTGAATGGGTGATTCACACTTCTTAGCCCGTCATCTTGTTATGTTATATGTTATGTTATATTAATGAGAATGAATATCGGTGTAAATGTCTTAATACACGCATCGTATTTATAACTTGAAGCGCCTGCATGTAATGAATTCATAAGATTAACATATAGCACTTGGCCAAATTACGTGCACCTATTGGTTGCTAATTGAATTTTAAAACAAATGCAAATGATCTGCATGAAATTTCTGCTTTGATTTTATCGAAAACATTAGCAATGCTACACTGTTCATCTAATGAAGATCAATATTAGTAAATGTTATGAATATTGGTCAATGTTATGAATTACACGCATCACATTCATAAATTAAAGCGTCATCATGTATTCATGACATTACTATATAGTACTTGCCCTAAGTTACGCGTACTTGGATTAACGTACGTGCTATTTTTATTTAGCTCTTAAAAGCGAAATGGCTCCTAAGCTTAGGAAAAAATAAGATGAATATAATACCTCGAATACAATGCCATAATGCATATGGATTTATAAGAACAAGCATAATTCCCGGACGCATCAGGAATTGTCGAGGGGGTAAAGGGGTGGAATAGTGGGGAGGAGGGGGATGGGGATAGGGGAGGGTAGGGGTTCAGAAGCTGATGGGGAGGGGGTGGGGTGGGGTGGGATGGGAGGGGTGGAGATGGGATGGGGAGTGGTGGGAGAGGGGGGTGGTGGAAGGGATGGGAGAGGGGATGGGGGAGGGGAGAGGGAAGGGAGATGGGGGATGGGGAGGAGATGGGGGAGGGGGATGGAAGAGGGGGCGGTGGAGGGGGATGGGGGATAGGGACAAGAACTCTACAATTTCCCGTTACAAGTGAAAAGTAAAAATGGCATTGGTAAATTCAGTTTCTATGGCAAACGTTGCTGCTAATCGGAAAATCTGCAAGTGTCAAGAAATATACTTCAATATTCCGGAACTTTCATTAATTTTCCGAAATGTTTCTTCAGTTTTCGTGAAATGTTGCATGTTTATTTTAATAATTTGCAAGTGAAGAAAGATGCAACGGTGAAGGTGAAATCCTCTCCGAGAGGCATTTTTCCAATGGGTTTGTTAATTAGAGGTTGTCGGTAAATCTTATGTTTTACACCTCTTTTTAAAATGGTCTACCATCGGTGGTCCTCGCATCATAACACTTATCAGTCAAGGAGAAACCCAACTTTTGGTGTAATCTTCGTCAGTATTCATTGTGATCCATGGAAGCCGCCTTTTTAATTTTTGATAACGCTATGTCAATGGATTTTTTATTGAGATCACGGGGGGTGGGAGAGTGGGGGTGGATGGTGGGGGGGGGGGGAAGGTGGGCGAGAAGAAGAGGGGTGGGGGTATTATGTGTAATGTAAGATAAACATTGTTGAACTTTGAATTTTTACCACCTAACTAATCTTTCAAGCTCACGTAATGATTCTACAGTATGGAAAGCAGTCATGGATTTCATATACTCACGTTGTACAATCAAAGACAAATCGTAAACTGCTGTCTTTATGAAGTCTTGTCTGGACTTACATGTGTAAATACCGGAGTCATTTCTTAAAAGTTTGAATAGCTCCAACGTTGAACCTTAGAACAAAAACAACAGAAAAATAAGTGAGTAAAATGAATTGGCTTCATTTACTTTCATCCTATTTGTTATTTACTTCATGTACAAAAGCAAAATATCTTACAGGTATCATAGTTATGTATGCCAGACGCAATATTTTCCCCCTCTTCCTTTGCGTGTTCGTGTGGGTGTGTTGAAGGAGGTCCGTGTGTGTGTGTGTGTGGGGTGGGGTGGGGTGGGGGGGGGGGTGGTATACATATTGATGAAGGTAGGATCCTCAATCGGAGAGTGATGAATTCTGTCCAAATTTGTTAGAAACCTTATTTCTTATATTTATTATTACAATAATTATGTTTATCATGCACGAAAAATGATATAATCACATGCATCTACCCGTAGGTTGAACCTAAAAAAATAATGTATAGGTGGTTTATAGCGGAAATTATTGTGAAGCGGGAATACCCTGTTTTGTGTCGGGATTGCCGGTTATCCATATACTTCGCGTGTATTTTAGGCTTCATATACAAAACACAGAGACACTTGTATGATTGATGAGCAATGGGTTGCTATATGACCTGAATTAACTCTTATCTGAGGGTTTAAATTTATTCCTCGAACGAGGATATTTCCTGGACTGATACAGTAGCCTCATCAAATCAAACTTCAGAACGCTTGTATTCCATACTACTTGTATTCAAAATATGTAAAGGGAAAATAAAGTTATGCCTTACTTTTTGTTCAATTTCCTTGATCTTACTTGAATCAATATTCATTGTCAATCCAATCAATAATTGAACAATAAATGAGCAAAGGAGCAATGGAGTTTCAAACGACCGCGCAAATAGTACAAATAATGCCCTAATTGTAAAAAAAATAACGCATGGTTTGATTCCTGAATCAATTATAGTTTTATTATCAAAGAATATGGCTCACTGTTATCGAAAACGCTGGCAAAAATTAAGGACACGTCATTCATCATTTGCACATACTTATAAGACTTAAGCAAGATCGCTAGGGAAAGCGTTTTTTTTTTTTTTTACTCAAATTGAATTGGAATATGGGCGATCAATCCGCTCAATTGTCATATAGATTAAAAAATTGTAAAAGTGTGGAGTTTGCTTCTAAACTTCGGAAAGAAAATAAATAACCAAACCAAGCGAAGTAGTACCAATTGAAGTTGAAATCAATAGATAAGATTTGTAATGTCCTTAAAGTTTGAAACTTATCGGCATTTTTCCATTATGTGATTTAACTAGAAGCTTGTGCAAAGGTACGGAAATAAAAACCTTGACATCCAGTGCCGCTGAGATGGCCGTGATGCCACCGAGCAAACTTCGAAAATTTCCATTGTCCCTCTGTTAGTTACCATGCGGAAATTTATACATATAAAAGACACACATTTTAGATTATTTAACTGCCCGAATTGGTTCACAAGTATAAACAAATGTATACAATATTCATTGCACGAACTCCTTACAACAGTAGGGGAGAATCCTGGACTTTTGGTGTAATAATAAATTCACCAAAATCTTGAGCTTCGTATTTATTAAGATCCATGGAGGCCGCCATTTTAGTTATAGTGATAACATTAAGTCAATGGAATTTTTAATGAGAACGCGGGGGGTATTTTTAAAAGGAAAACCGATATCAAATGAATATTCATTAGATTATACCACGGACTTTTCAATTTCATCGTGGACTTTCGCGATAAAATAACAAAAAGACTTCCGTTGAAAGGTTGTCTACTAACTGTGGTGTAGCGGTTATCATACATATCTACAGACCACGAGGCCCTAGCTTCAAGCCTGGGTTGGCCCGTAGACACGCCAGTGCACCCAACTGGTTATCAAAGGCCGTGGACATTGACTTGGTTGTCGATGTAATGTCTGTCCGTACGTCGTACCTGTGTTCTCGTCCGGGTCGTATTAAGCGTTTGGTGATAGCATTGTTACTATCATAACCGAATACGCAGGCGACGACCCCGTCATTATAATTGTGTGTTCACTCGTCGTCGTCGTCGTCGGCGGCGTTGGAAGGTCGTTGACCTATTGAACAGCCATCTATACACATGATTCTGTGTTGGCTTAATCATCGCTGATACTGCGTACATGCATCATACGTTACATTACACAAATACTACCGTTCTCTTAGTAAAATCCCATTGATATAACGATATCACAAGTTAAAATGGCGGCCTCCATTAATCTTAATGAATACGAAGCTCCAGGTTTTGGTGTATTTTGTTATTACATCAAAAGTCCAGGATTCTCCCTGACTGTACAAAGGGTAAGGATACCAGGGGATCTTTACTACCAAAATGAATTGTACTTTTCAAAAGTACACTTTTTAAATAAATTAAACGTTAAATTTGTACTATTGCAAGTTATATTAATAATAAAGAATGAAAAAGAACCATATTAACATCAACTTGAGTTGTAAAACTAGCTTCACTTTTCCCATCCGGGCTTACATTTTGATTTCTAGCAACATCGATATAGACCTACTCCATATTCCATTACTGCAGACCAACCTTTCAAGCTGCAAATATCCGAAAAAGCGGATGATTTTCCTTGTAACAAAATATTCTGACGAAAACAATTCACAATAATAAGATACTCCGATGACTATTTTTACCGTCCTGTTTAATACAATATGGAAGAGAATGTATTCAGACTTGATCTTGCAAAAAAAATACTCCTTTTTTCAATTTAATCATTATACTTTGTGGCAAAGACAAGATGTTTGAATTTTTGCGTTTTTTTTTTTAAGAGGCATGGCAAATCGTAAAGCCAACAGCAACATCATGGTTCTTTTTTTCAATCAAGGACTGAATGATAAAGATTTTGAGCTGTCTTAGCTCAATTTCTTTAGTCATTGTACGGAAGTATTTACAAGACGAAGGATTTGAAAGATATCTTTATCTACAGTAATATAAATCTAAACAAAAATATAAACACAATGTACAATGTTGTACGGAATGTGTAGAATTGGCACATCAGGAAGAATTATTTTCTTCCTTTTAAGGTTCGAAGATATTAGTCCATACCCCTTCACTTAGACCCTTGTAGGAAACTACATTCTTATTTTTTGACAACCTCATGATGGTCTTTTGTTAAACTGGTGGTTACTCTACTTTTATGTTATTAACTATGATGTCTACAATTTTTCTGATTGATCATCTTTTTCCTTCATTTTTTTTTTGTGATGAAAAAATGAAACATTTATTACCTGGTGGAAATTCTTTCCCATTCATGAGTATTTCTGAATCGTTTCTCTTTCTCCACGTTGTTGTGGGAGTAGGGTTTCCCATAACGATGCATTCTAAAGTGGCGTTGTCAGATTCATTGAAATACCGAACGTTTTCTGCTGTTTGTTTGTGTGGTGTTGCGTCCGGTTTAATATTTACTATCCTCACTGGATCTGAAATATAAACAAAGTGTTCAAGGAGTATTCCTGTGGTCACATATATAGACTACATTTCATATGATACAAGACAATTTAAGATACATAATCGCAAAGACAATAATTTGATATCACGTTAACAGATCAAAAATCAATCAATCAATGGTATTAAAGAGCGCAAAACACTAAGAATTTGCAATCAGGCGCTATACAACTAAGGAAAAAATACGCAAAAATAGTGAATGAAAATTTTAATGCACAATTATTATTAATTGAAAATACACTATACAGAATACCGAATTTCAAAGATTCTGCGTATGTTTTGTTTTTACCCCAAAGTGTAATTTTATATAAGCGCTTGCATGACAAGTTTTTAGGCATTTCTTTGAAAGTAAATTACCTTGTACCAGTTTACAAAGTGATTGAAAATATTTTCTTATGTTAGTGGGTTATACCATATGATATTCAAACACGTTTTGCTTATCTGATACAAGTAACCATAAATAAATATTCAAGAAATAAACAGTATATTTAATAGAATACCAAATATATGGGAGATACTTTCCACAGTTTGTTCTGTTTGCAAACAACTCTCTTAAGAAATAATTATCAACATACAATTTGTTAGTGATTGTTTCTATATTTGTAGTAAACACATGTAGGTCATAGGAATTTAATCTAATTTGATATATAACAGTCATGATCTCATCAATTTTGAATAACAGTTTATGTACAATTTGTTAGTGATTGTTTCTATATCATAATGTAGTAAACACATGTATGGTCATAGGAATTTAATCTAATTTGATATATAACAGTCATGATCTCATCAATTTTGAATAACAGTTTATGTACACTTTAAATAATCTAAAATAATTGTATTCATGTCTTTAAAGCAATATCTGAATAGTTACAGACACAATTTGAAAAGTGTAAAGACAACAAGGTCAAATACAAGTTTCTCCTAACCTCTTGATAGCAACATATATTAGTATATTGTTATCTTTTACCGTTTATTAGGATTTTAAATGAAAATCTGAAAATTCCAAAATATGTAAACAACGCCATATAGTGTACAACTACACCCCCTCCCTCCCCACGAGTGTTTGTAGTCCATTTTAAAAGCAAAATACTAGATTGGTGTAATTCATTTTTTCTTCTTCATTTTTGTGAAAGTGAAAAACGTGTATACAATATTTTGCTGTTTTTCTTTGTTAAATTATGAAGCGAAAATTCAAATAGATGCGCAATTAGCAAGTTTTGTATTTACAACTGTTTATCTTTCAAATTAAGATTTAGATTTTGCTATTGAATGTAATCATAGCCTATGTTGAACTTGTAATGTTGTTGCAGAACCTTGATCGCTAAAAATTATATTCTTTGTAACCCTTTGGGAGAACACAGGGATAGGCAACTGGGATGCCAATATTTGCCAAGTAGTCTTGAGCGGAGGGCATATCGCGTTGGAACTAGAATTGGCGCCAGACGTATGTAAAACACAGAACAAAATTGAGGAAAAAATTTAACAAGTTTCAACACGCTTTTCTGTGCTGTTGTGCAGTTGTGAGTCAAGATATTTCCACCTCTTAATAGCAACACATATTCGTGTTTTCTAATACTTTACAGTACATATCTCTGTATTTTTAAAAGGAAACAAGAACATTTGAAAGGTTACTAAAATTATACGATATACAACCACAGCTAGTCAAGGAATGTTTTAGCTTTGTGTTATTGTATTCTATCAGGTACGCGAAAAAGTAGATACATTCTCTTTCTGATTTGTTAAATTTGGAACAAATTTGGGAAAGATTATGAGAGAAATTATATTTTCCATATTGTCAGTCGCTATACTAGCGTAGGCAACACCGCGGTATCGGCTACCCCACCTTTTTCATTTGGTATTACTTGCTAAACAATTAAATGGCTAACTTCTTTCTTCATTAGATTACGATATGAATAAGCAGCTATAATAAATTACATTTGCTTGAAAACCAGTTGGAGTTTTCATACTTACACAACACTGATAATGTAAAATTCCGAATAATTTCTACTTTGCTTCACCCCTTTTCCTGGAGCTAAATATACAAGTATAAACCCCGTGATCAACTTCTTGAATATTTTCGATATGAAGGTCATAACTTGTCGTGTTTCCCGGTTTTTCCAGGCTTATTCTGCTTTCGTGTTCTGCACGTTGTTCATTTACAAATAAAATGCTTCGATGTGGATATCCTGAATAGTGATATTAAGACACAAAATTAAATGCTGATGCAAAAGAAAGGTTATTGGTCATATGAATCAAACAATGGTCATATCATTTATAATCTCCAATGGCAGGAAAAGAACTTTTAAAGCATATGGCATAAGTTCAATTTCAGTCGTCCACAACATCTGGTAAAATACAAATAATTCATTATCTAAATTATATTTTATTAATATGGTTTGTTAGAATTTTTAGTTTTTGCGTCTAATTTTCTGTCGTCTTGCGTCTTGTTTTCTATCTTGACGTTGTATATGAGCTTTTTAGTGTTTGTAGGTCCAGTTGCTTAGATAGTGTACTGTCCTTATTCTTCCATCTGTCCACCATTTTCTGGTTACAGGTATATATTTGTTTCGCAAATTTTCTATCTTTTAGAAATAATCAAGTATTTTAGGTCTTAAAAGTTTGACTTCCAATTTGTACATTCATACTCAGTGGAAATGGAAGCAAGAAGACCTTAGCGTGGAAATACTGAAGTAATGATTAATACATCTACGACATCTACGACATTGCTACTCGCAGCGCCCTCACTATATATTTCGTAAATAGTGTAAACGTTGTGTCACGCTTAAACCATTCCTAAAATAAACTGTACGTACGTACGTTCGATTTCCAACATGTGGAAAATCAGAACATCGTTAATGTAAGGGCTTTCATGACCCCACTGCGAACTTCCTACATGATATTCTTATGAGTAAATAAGAGAACGATTATGAATACCAATAAACGTTTAAACATTTATCGAAGATTGATATTTTAAATACAGCCGTCCATGCCCAAACACGCTCTGTCCCAAAATCCCCGTCTGATACAAAAATTAATACGCTTGCTTAAATTACGTCTTTAAGGCGACAAGGCCGTTTCACACTGAACGCGACGTGGCGAGCGATTTTTTAGTTAATCATGCAGGAAACAAATATTATTAAATGCTTTGACTTTTTGCTTACACACGGTAAAGTTTACAGTTGAGGCTTTCTGATGTTACTGGAAAATTTGTTAGAAATGCTTTTTTGTTTAAACTGTGGAAAAATTCGCTTTTGTGGGGTGCGATTTTCTGTCGCGACGTGAATTTTGCTTTAATAGGCGTTAAAAGGCCCTTTCAATCAATTTTCAGTTATTATCTGAATAGCCATGCAATGACAATGCTTCTCTAAAAACAAGAGGTCAAAATGTTTCTTTTCCTATGTTTTATTCAATTTTGTCTAAAAAATCACACCGAACGCGACGAGCAATTTTTTAGATGATCATACAGGAAACAAATATCATTGCTTACACACGATGAAGTTTACAATTGAGGGTTTCTGATGATACTAGAAAATTTGTAAGAAATGCTTTTTCGTTCAAACTGTAAACACATTCGCTTTAGTGAGCGCGATTTTCTGTCGCGACGCGAATTTTGCTTTAATTGGTGTAGAAAGGCCTTTTCAATCAATTTTCAGTTATCATCTGAATAGCCATGCAATGACGATGCTTCTCTGAAAACAAGAAGTCAAAATGTTCCTCTTTCTTTGTTTTATTCATTTTTGTTTAAAAATCGCTCGCCGCGTCGGTGTGTTACGGCCTTCAATGTCATGCTTTCTTACAATTAAAACCCGTATTGTATGGTGTTGTTTTCAGTAATAAACAATAAAGTGGATAAGCTTCCAATGATTGTATTTTAAGAGGAAAGAAATAAGAGTAGTTTTGTGGCAGCACAGTGCAATGATGTAGCAAAAATATACATTGCTATGTTGCTTTGCATTAGAATATGTTTTCTTCTATTTTCAGTAGAAGAGAGGGTAGATTATAAAGCATAAATCTCAAAATAAAAATGGCATTGTAAGTTTTACTTAGTAAGTCAGTAACGTAATAAGAAAGCTTAGATGGGTCAGAAAACTTACCCCGAGTGCGATTTTCCCAAACTACACTGTATTCTTCTTTTCCTCCTTTAACCTCGCATCGGAACGTTACTGATTCGTTTACATGTTTTTGGATGTCGGTAGGTCCTCTAATATATCCGGCGTACCTGTCGCTGTAAATGTATACATTTTAAATTCTAAAATGTTGTTGATATCAGCAATCAAACAACATTTCAAAACCGAACAACAGGTGAAAAGAAATATTCGTTCTTCAAAATGATAACTTTTTGATGAATTCAAGTGATATCGTTAAGCAGCGCATTCTTGTAGATGGGCTGTTCGAATATTAAAAGGTTATCTTCAAACCATTCAAACTGATAGAAAATGATATTTTCCTCACTCACACTGACCTTAACATCAAATAAAAAACATTTTAGCGCGTCAGAGGACCAAGAATAATGCCTTTAGGAAATCGAATCTTTTCATTCTTGAAACATTCGATGCAGATGAGCAATCTCACATTACTGCTGTCCTGATGTTGTCATATCAACATAGCAATGAATGCAGAGTTGCTTTTGTTTTCAATGTAATGCATAATCCATTTGACTGTGAACGATAAAATTATTGTTTTGTTAAATCTGAAATCCTATCATTAACACTTTATTATAACAATGCTTAAACCACCAATAACTGTTTTTCTTTAAAAAATCTAGCCAGAATTTTCAATATTAAGGATCACTAAATGTCCCATCAAATTTAAAAGTGTGTGTTTATTAAAATATAACGTGCTTAAACGCAATTTGACGTGGGCATATAAAATGCCCAAGCCAAAATCATTTGACATTAAAAAGAAAATCATTAAGTTTATTTAGCTACTTGCTAGCACAATATAACATAAAGTAATCAACGAAAATGTGTGATTTTAGTTTCATTAATTAAAATTGCATTCTAGAGAATTTAAAATTTGTAGGTATTCAGGGACTTTTCACTCAATGAATGCACCCAAATGATATCATGTTATGCATAATAGACCCATCGGCCCAAACATGGGGGGAAATAACCCACTATATCAATGCCTATTGCATTTTCAAATTTCTACAGATATTGAAATTTATTACACACATTAATTCTTGTTTTAAAGTTTTGATATCATCTTAATTCCCTGAACAGCTGAAGCCGTTTTTGATTAATTTGTAATCCACTAAGAGAAAATCAATAAATGCAAATAACAGTTATGAATCATTTAAGGAATGGGAACACTCTAAAAGAATTTCGTTCTTATCCTGCATGGAACATTGTATGCGGCTCATAAGAAAATTTGGAAGTGGTAACAAGTTGTTCAAAGCTCAAACTGTCATTTGCGAAAAGATATAACTTGAAAGAAATGCTAACATTTGAATAATTACGGACATAATATATAATGATTAATATTCCGAAAATACCTAAATGATTATCAAATATATGTTTGGAAAATAGTATAAAATGATCATTTAAGAGATTAATAGGTAAGTATGTTATGTATACCTGTAATGAAAGCATATTAAACATCATGAATCCATTTGTATAAAGTTAATATGCAGCATGTCAATTGATGATACCAAATTCGTTAGGGATGTAGATAAAACCCTGACTGCAAAAAAAGTACACTGTCCTTTCATACAATAAAGGCAATAAATACATGCAAATAATATCTTACCAACTTGTCATTTCGTGATGCAATGGTAAACCGTCGATCAATAATCAAATTAGTTTTGAAATTATATTACTCAAATCACTCGGATTGTCGAAGGTCCAAATAAAATCTGCTACATTTATCTTGCAAAAAACTTGCTTGTATTTATGTTAGCATTTTCAATGTTACCTTTCATCTCAATCTCTATTCAGCTAGTGTTACATCTCATTGTGCAAAACTTGTATTTTTATAGAGCTAAAGAAAAAGCGTGAATAAAGTAGCACTTTTGCGTATTTTTTTTTTAATTTAAACTTGTTCTTTGTGACGGCTAAAAATCTAAATAAATATAACTGTTTTTCTTTTCGTAATATACATAATTGCTAATTAATCCTCAAGTTCTTACCAAAAGTCTTGGGACAGACTGAAAAAAGTTATTTGGGCTTTCACCTTAGTCTGTTAGTCCGGACCAATTGCTTGCGTGCATAACTGGGACTGATTTTGTTAAAAACTGGGGGAGGGGGAAACCACTTACTTACATTAGTTTATGTCGATTAAGGAATTGAATTGTTGTTAGTTTGTACAGTTATAAAATCTCTTGGAACTTGAGATCTCACTGACACATTTTAGTGATTATTTTAAATCAAGAAATACTCCCGTTTAAAAACAAAGTTAATTTTAAAGTTACATCCAAACTATATTTAGTGACTTTTGCGGAAACATTTTTTTCAGTAGACCTCACAGAGTGTCAAGACAGCACATTGTGATAGTTTATACAATCATTTTGCAAAGTATGCGATAACGCGTAAATATTGCGGTTACTTTTCTTGTCTTTTTCAGTCAAGAGCATTATTTTCTTTTTTACGTAAAAATGACACCCTAATAAAACCAGGACCGTGAATCTGTTTGATTTAAATTTGTAAACAAAAGACGATAACATTCTCCTACCCGGTGTTGTGCTACTTCCTTGAACACATTTCTTTACACCTGCTCCTGGTTGAACACTTTTGGCACTGATTTTATCATGACAGCCTTCTACTTCACGGGTATCAGAGAATACTGTTGATCCAATTAAAATGCTTCCCTGTATATTGCGTCCGGTGACCGCTTCGGAGGAAAATTTGGTAAATCTGTATTACTTTGTCCCGAGATGATAATGCCATCCTTTTGAGAAGTCAACCTTGCGCATCTTCGGAGATGGTAAAATACCTGACCCCTTTTCTATTTTTCCCTTTAATTTTGGAAATTAGATATTCATGTCAAATCCTTAAAACATTTAGGGAACAAAAACTTAAAGGTGACAATTATACGAGCAAAATGATTTAAAAATGACATTCACATATTAGCATAACGAAACCACTAGAACCTATCAAAATAACAGAGGCTTGATTGATAAGCACATGCTACCCACATTCATAAAGTTGTAATTCATGCAAAATGGACAGTCAATACTCAAACACATATTACAATACATGACGTTTACAAAGTCTGAAAGTGTATTTGACAACCAGCTGCCTTACATTATATTCTTACTGAACTTGCAATTAGTTGTAATATTCGTTTGCATAACACATACAAATCAGCAAATGTAAAGATTTTGCCTGGACAAAATGGCCGAATTATCATTCTGGGGTCATCCTGGTACAAGGTATGAAATAAATGAGGGTTGTAAAAGTAATATCAAAGTATTTATGATTGTGATATCAGGTAGGTTATTTATACAAAATTGCTTTAGTGACTTTAAAAGGTAGCCGTGCATTTAAGATTATTGAATCATGTTACATGTGGCTGCAAACAAATAAAAGGGATTTGAGAATAAGTATTAAAACAGTAAATAAAACAATGAATAAGTAAACGTTTTGTGGACTAAAGACACTGCACATTAACCTGATGCTCATGTACCAAAGGGCCCTTTTACTGTTTTAAGGGATAAAACAAGCAGCCCATTATTCTAATACAAAATAAGGTTCTTACAAAATAACGTTCAAATTTGTAGATGAATAATTTCTTGCTTTATATTATGTGTAGAGTTTTAAAATACTTTTCGAACAAAGTAGACAGGATAAAAGTTAGACACATCGGAAACGTCTGTTATTGCTCGTATTTAGAGATATATAATAGGATATGATAACCAAAATACCAACGCTATATTTTATAATACTAAATTGCAGTCAGACAACTAATACTTGAATCTTTATTAAACTTTGAACCCGTGAAAGTGCACATATAGCTGCATGGGTTTAACTGAGGTTATACATCCCTAATGAAAAAAAAAGGATAATAGCATAATCATCAAGAGGCGGTTATTAGCTGTAGCAGATTGACACATCTTTACAAATCTGTGAAAGCCAATTCCTAGTTGAGTATCTATTCGACACCTTCCGCAGTTGAATGTATGAAAATGATAACACCTCTGGAGCTTGAAACTAATATGAAAATAGAGAAAACATCTACCCTGATAAAATTCTTCAATATGCGCAAACAAAAGGAAAGGTAGGGCGTTATCTATATATCTCAACTATATTCAAATATTCTCATACATACGAATGCACTTTTCTTGTACGTAATATTACTGCTAAACTTTGATATAATAGTGCATATCAAACGTAACGATTTATAGTGAATAATTATTTCACTTTACGACGATACAAGTTTGAAAAAGATACCTCTGTTTTGTTTTCCTTCTTCAAACTACAATATAAAAAGATTCCCTATTGTTTGACTTCCCTCTTTAACAGCTACAGATATTGTTAAGGCTGTTACAGGAATTGACGGATGTTATGATAGGACAGCCTGTTGGGAAAATAGTACCCTGTGAAAAAGATTCCCTTAAGTATTTAAGATGATATTAAATGAAAACCTGATGTCTTTGAAAACTGAGTCTGTGTAAGTCTGAAGTCCTTTCACCGGGAAAGTTTCATTACTACTCCTTCAGACTTGTAAAGGTGAAATCTGATAAAATATTGATCTCCATGAAAACCAAATTTGAATTAGTCCTACAGTATTTTCAATTGGGAAGTATTTTTGTAATGTCCGTTAATGGCCAGCTACCATTAAAAGTTATTTTCGATACATTTTCATACTAAAAATATTCCATCAATTTTGTTTCTTTGCGTTCAGAAGATTCATCTTTATACAGAAAATTAAATTATCTGTTGCGTATTCACAAATTAGAACGTAAATGGGACTAAGCATACAAATAGGTGGGATGTCAAAGCATGATTTGAATGAAATCAACGATTTTGATTCAATTGAATTTGCAACGCTTTGCATTTGCTTTAAAATTATACAATTTATTTCAAAAAAGAGTCACAGATACTACAACCTTGCTTCAGTTTTTTAAATGAAATCAACATGCAAGCTTGAAACATTTAATCCGAAAGCTAAATATTATCTGATTTTCAAAGCTTTACAAATTTTGATTAAGAACTGTTCATGGTTGACAACTGCAGAGAATTTACCTATTAAGTTAAGTCCAATATTTCAAGACTACCTTTCACATTGTTATTGCGGATGGCAATACAATTATAACTGACTCATGTTTGAATAGCCGTTTTGTTAATATATGGAAATTTACCATTTGTTTATGAAGAAAACCAAACAGAAGTTTAAACCCCATTTTGAAACTCTACTTTAAACCCCAGTTGTATTGCGGATATAATTTAATAATCATAAATGTAAAATTTCTGAAAAGTTTAATAACTGAACATTTCTTGTCTTAAGGTTTATTCCTTTGTTGTGTGATTGCGTTCTAATTTGTTACCAAAATGAATTAAAAGCAAATGCAATATAATATCACTTGATTGACAATGCTTGTGCTGCCTATTTCATCACCCTTAAGTTCTTATTATAAAGATCATATTTTGCAAGTATGACACCTGTGATAATTAACTCCGCAGATGAGAAAAACTTGTTTATTTACCTTCGTTATTATAAGCAGCCACTGTTGTTCCAGTTTTTGCGGAATGAATATCAGGAAATCCTAATTTTGCTATCAGACTATGATTTACACAAATTACAAGCTACGCTTTATATTTATCATAAGTTTTTATCTTAGTAGCATTGTATGCTCATACAATTATTTCCAAGCAGATGGTAATAGATATTTGCTGTAATTATTGTTGCACTAGCTAAGAGATGATTAAGAATTAAGATGAGGAATTCAGTTATTTATCTATTGTCAATTATATTTGAAATTTGAAGCAAGTTAAGTAACTGACATATAAATCAAACAAATAAATAGAGTGATACACTCACAGTACAAAACGACATCAAAAACAATTCAAGAAAAAAAAAAACATAACACAGCGACTGTGAAGCATTGCGACTCGAAGAGGTTGTATGTTACTTGTTAAACAGTTTGGGGTTGCAGTGAATTGATTCAGATGGCCATTATGAAGGACAAACCTGAAGGAGTTGCGCCTGACCTAAGGCAATATTTCACTCCTCTGCCCAGTCCAGTTGAAGTCATCTTTCGACTTCCAACGTCTAAACATCCTGCAACTTTTCTTGTCTCAGGTAGTGTCGTAGATCCAACAATTACATACACTTGTGATGAAGCTCCTTGGACGTAAGCTACGCACAAAACAAACAGATAAACGACATTACTACATAAAACATGTCTTGTAACTCGATAACATCATTTTCTGATCAGTCGTGTTCGTAACATAAGGGTGGACCTTCTTCACACAAACTGCTATGTATACAACTGTACATTGTCCACGATAATGAAAAGAAAAAGTTGTCTTTCAACTATACTTTGAATGCGGATGCAAATCAATCACATCTTATTCTACAAAATTGAATTAAAATAATGAAGTAAATCAGAAACAAGTATAATATAAAAAGTAAATATAAAACACGCGGAACGAAAACTGAATTCAGAAGCTTCAACCACCGTGCGGAAAACAAAATACTTAACACATGTGGTGCGGTCAGAACATTCTAATGCGTAGAAAGTAAGATACCAAAGCAATGCCAGCCTAATTACATTTGATACAACTCTATTACTACGAATCAAACAAGTGCAGAAATAAAATACAATATATGTGCAAGCTTTGGATATAACTTTCAGAAAGAAGAAAAAAAATCAATAATAACATTTAATTTGCTGTCGATGTCAATTTGGACATTTGCACATTTTAGATAATTAACAATTTCCAGTCCACTATCTAAAACTGATACCAGCTCAAGCACTAATTAGCCGTAATTTAGTAGATTACTGCGTGCTTTAGATATGCAACTTTCATTTAACGAAACACAAAATAGAAAGCGATGGGGAGATATGAAAATAACAGATTTTTGGTAGACAGTATTTAGTAGACATTGTTGCTCAAAAGTCATATACGAAGGATGCAAAGTTGACTAAGCTAAAGGTGGCATAAC
>JAIGNY010001483.1:187500-212500 GCA_020152595.1 Chiridota heheva | reverse complement strand
TAGGATTTTCAGTACAAACAATTCAAATATAAGAGAGTTGTAGACCGAATTACGCAAATGAATAGGTCATCTACCTCGCTAGGATGAATCATGTCATTAATTCTTCTTAAATTGAGTTCTGATGAGCGTGCATATATAGGCGTGCTTATAGGCTTAAAGTACAGAAGAGTGTGATAAATTCAAAACTTAATATATTCATATTGTAAAATATTAATGATGTCTCGATAAACTCAATATATCCATAATTTAATTTATTCATGTCATAAGATTTTGATAAAGCTTCATGCTACATTTTATTCCTCACATGTTTTATCTTCTATTGTTGAGGCCACTTACGATCACATGGATTGAGGTTCTTATAGATCTAATTGACTCCTGTGGTAATTATCGAACACTTTAATTTGAAGCACAAGTTACGATACAATTATAGTTTTCTAGTCTCAGGTTTCGATGAAATGAACCACACGTACTACATTGACAGCTCATAATTACTTGTCGCGCTTCACAGAATGTCAATCTTTTACTCTTCTTCGCTACCTGAATTTATTTCAATCGGCAAGTTGCAAGTACAAAGAAGTGCATTTTTGACTATTTTTGAAGAAAAAAATTTTGTACAGAAATCATTAGCAATAATGATTCTCACGGAATAGCGGTAATTTAATGTAAGCCTTTTAAACTCCTGGTTCTGGGTAATACTTTTATTTTACGATATTGTAGTAAAAATCCAAAAATGAAATGAGAATGTTATTTTACCAATTAATAGTGATGGATAAAACAAGTTTTTCCGACTCGCATACATGACAAATTTTGAAATAAAACTTTCTATCCGCTTTTTGTGTTGTATACATTATTCGTGACAGATGCTGATGCTGAGAAAACAGCTGGCTAGCATTGGAGACTGCTACAGGGTGCTAGAGCTGGGAAAGCTTGGTCACAGTCCGTGTAAAAAGGGCACCTACAAGTCGCTACATAAATATTGGACAATGAATTATGCGCCAAGGGTTACCCGAGAGGGGGAGGATGCATGGCCCAATAGGAACATCCAACGACCATTGGAACATCCCAACCGTTTGACTGGGGAAAGACTGGAGGTGGTCTGTAATTGCGGGAATCTTAGCGAGAACAGTATAGGACTAATGGTGCAAAGATAAGTAAAAAGATGTTAGCTCAGATGCCACTGACTGGTGGGAAAATTGAAGTTAGATGTCAGTATGGAAAGAGTGCTGAAGATTAAGGAAATAAAATGGGGAGTGGGGGTAGGGGTGGGGGAGGGGGGTCAAAGCAGAAGAGAGTGTGGTTAACATTGGCAATGACAGACAGAATGAAATACTGAGAATTGAAACAAATAACAAAGAACTCACAAGAACACAGAAGTGCATGGGGATGCTGTGGTTGACGAAACCCAATGTAAAGACGAGGGTGGAGTCATTCCACCAGCTCACAGAGCAGATGATTGCCCACCATAAATAATGAAGATTAAGTGGCCTAGGATGAGTGATGGAGTTGTCTGGGTCCAATAAGTTTATAATATCATTATTTGCTGAAACCAAGTCTGGATCCCCACAGGATTCAAAAGAGGAAGTTAAACAGTTCTTACAGGATACCCACAATGACCAACACCGGGATGTTGCGTTGAAAAATCAACGCTGAATTGACAGGGTGGAACGAACAGAAAAGGAGTTAGATATCAGTGAGCCAAAATGGAAGGTCTTAGCTGTGGTGAAGAAAGCGAGATCCGGCTTGGCACCATGACCAAACGGGTTACCTTACAAGATGTATACGAAGTCTTGAAAAGGTTATGGAGACTGTTGCGTTCTGTATGGAGGAAGGGTACTATCTCATGTGGCTGTTAACGGAGTCTTTGTACCCAAAAGAAAGATGCTGCTACGGTCGATCGATTTAGAAGTATATCTCTCCTTAGCGTTGAAGGGAAAGTTTTCTTCTCTGTTTTGAAAAAGAGGATAATTACTTACATGACAGTCAAAACGTATGTAGACACTTCCATACAGAAGGGTGGAATTCCTTATTTCTTCCAATACATTGGACACACAGTAATACTATTTCAGCTGATCAAAGAGCAGAAGAGGCGCGAGCCAGTCATGGAGATTTGACGTCAGTTTGCTTGCTGGATCTTGCCAATGCATTTTGTTACATCTCTGACAAACTCATACAATTGGCAGTGGGACATTACTCTATGGTAAAGACAATGCTCAGCAGCTACGTTGGAAAATTTAAAAGACATGAATTTAATGATTACTGCAAAAACAAAAGAAGCAAGAGGATCAAGAATGGAGTCTGGCATAAGGCAGCCATCGATACGAAATTATATGGATGACCTGACTGTAACAACTACAACGCATGTATAAGCAAGGGGATACTGACAGCATTAGCGGATGTGGTGACGTGGTCTCGGATAGCATTCAAAGCGAGGAAGTCTCAATACATGGTCATTTGAAAGTGAGAGTGACCAAGAGGTTTCAGCTGAAAATTCAAGAACAAGCAATACCAGCAGTTGAAGATTAAATATCTAGGAAAGTGGTTTGATGATTCCCTGCGAGACAGATGAAATATCATAAGCACAGTGCAGCAGGTAAATGATTAGCTTGGGAAGATAGAAAGGTCAGAGTTGCCAGAAAATCAACGGGGCTCTTACCAAGAATCATGTGCCTGCTAACCATATATGAATGTCTATTTCTGCAGCTGCGAGAAACGAAAAACGAAAAAAGAAAAACGAACAAGTGCCTCCGAAAGTGAATGGGGAGCCGGCTAATTTTCACTTCTATAGGCATTTATATAAGGTTTTGGCAGCTGCAGTTACTACTTTCGTCGAAAGAGATCACGGTTGCAGAGTGTCGAATATCCATAACTTTAAGAGATTCTACCGACAAGCGCGTGCAGGTTTTAAATTGATTGCTGCACTTAAGTAGTCAGTGGAAGATGCAGTTTGTCAGGAAGAGAGAAACTTAAAGATACGTGACATCATTGGAAACCCGTGTGTTGGAAGGCAGGGTCTCGGGTCCACCTACTTCCATCAACGGAACTAAGCGGGTCCAACAGAAAGGAGGAGTATGGTTCAAAAAGAGTTACGGATGTTGGAAGATGTAAGTAGATCAAAAAACAATAAACTTGGATCAAAACGATCCTGGCTAAGTACATCTTTTCAAGAGTATGGAATGAGAGAGGACCAAAAGTGCAGCCTATGTGGAGAAAAGTGATCACTGGCACACGTACTGAGTGCATGCAAGATTGTCCTGTCATAGGGTAGATACAGGTGGCGTCATGACCAGTTTCTGCAGCCATTAGGTCATATCAATGAGCAGGAAAGACGCAAGAAAAGAACGGGCAGACAGCACCATGTATACCAAAATAGAATTTGTCAAAGAGGGGCACAAACCGCCAACTCGTTGAGCACAGAGGGACAGCTTACATTTTGTGGCTGAAAACAAAGTTATGGGACTTGAGATTTGACTTAGGGAGGAAGCTTCAGTTTTCCTCGGTGGTAGTTACAAAGATGCGACGGGATGCACTTCTGTGATCAAACGAAACAAAGAAGTTTATGCTATCATGATGAAGCTTACAGTACCGTGGAAAGAACGATGTAAACAAACGTACGAAAGGAACAAGTACAAGTAAATAGAACTCCTTCGGTCTTGTATAGATGACAGGCAAGCTTGTTCCCAGTAGAAGTTGAGTGCCGGGGATTTTCTTCACTTTCTGTTTGGAGACTATTATCTGCATTTAGATTGGCTGATTAAAACCCCCCCAAAATGCCATCCGAGAACTTAATGAGAAAGCTGAAAGAATCGTGCTGGTTGTAGTGCCTACGAGAAGACCAACGCAAAAAGAGCCAAAGCCAAAAGGGTAGAGAGGCAGTGCTTGGCCAGCACTACCGACCCGCCAGTCTGAGTGTAGCGGTTTCGGGTCCAAACACTTGGGGGAAGGTTAGACATCGCCTGATGATCTACTACTTTTTGCAGACAACTAATACCAATGATGTTAGTATACAGAAGATAATGACAGTGATTTACAAAAGATGAGAGTTATGAGTCTAAAGCAGTCAGTATGTGTACTTTCTGCTACTATCGCATTATGCATTTTCTCACGCTCTGTTCCCTACACCTTCCGGATCTGGATATAAATCTATAAAATCCTCTCTCAAACGGGATATTTTTCACAATAATAACCTACAATGTAGCTTTCCAATAACGGCATGAGATAATTCCAGAGAGCGTATGATCAGATTAAAGACTTCCATGTAAAGCTTTCCTATTGTATTAATTCAATTTATTTGTTAGTTCTGCTCTGTATTTACCAGCACACTATTGTAATATCACAGGCACAACGCATTTTAAAGAAATAAGGACAATAAAATTTTGTGATTTGCCTTTGTGCAATAGCTGTTCTGTTTTAAATGATACACAAATTTATAGAAATCTTGGGATGTTTTCAGTTTAGTCCGAGAGTCCGAAATCGGAGGTACGACGCATGTGTAGGACTGACAACTTATGTACTGAAGCCGCTTCGATTAGAAGAAAGTTTTATAACGGATTTGACATTGTAGGTAATATTTACATAATTCACATTTCTTTAAAAAGAATAAAAGCAGAAAGAAATTAGTATCCGTGAAGTGTTCAATTTCAGATACGCTAAAACAGCAGTGATGATTATGCTTTCCCTATAATGATTATTCTGACAAGTGCAGGGAAATGATACATTGAATTTTTTTTAAATTTCACTTTCTAGAAGTTCTTTGTCGTTATATACAATTTGAAACAGAACATTATGCAGAACCATACCTATTATTCAATAATGTTTTTAAACTTAAAAAGTTGGTCTCCAAAATCAGATGTGCTTGCCTTGAAATTGCAGTCCACGAAGACCGTAATTGCAGTAAAAAATAATGGACAAAGGTTTTGTTAAGTTTGCAATTTAAAAGAAGTTGGAGATGAATATCATTTTATCTTAATTTGTCCATTACTTTCTGAAATCCGTTGTAAATGTATTTCTAGATATTTCTCTTAACCCCCAACTACATCAAAATGCAATATTTTATTATCAGCTATTTCTTTATACTTATTTTTGCAGTTATCACACTCTATTTTACACGCAATGGAAGCAAGTGTTTCTTTCTTTCTCTTGATTATTTTTTGTTGTCAGTACAAACTCAATCATGTACCATTTAATTGATTGTTTATGTTTGTGACAAAGATCAGATGGCCTAGAGAACTGTAATAAATTATATTGTATTGTATTGTATATTAATTTTACAGCTTAATTGTCAATTTGGTTTCGGGTTTATTACATATTTATGAAAGGCTCATTATTATTAACAATGGTGATGTAATGAAGCAAAAGTGATTGTATGTTGCAGTTAATTCCTTGGTTTTAACGTGCCCTTTACGTGGCCTTTATTATAAATTAATCTTTCAAGCACGAATTGTGCATCGAAGTTATAATCTAAACTAAAATTTCATGCAGAAAAGCAACTTTGCAATTATTATTGAGTGACATTTTATTACTGTGAGGAGTTTACCAATTTTTCTCAAGACATATCAAGATCACAACATATATTCCTTACTACGTAACAAAACAAAAAAATATAATACAACGGATTCTCACGTGGATGAAAACGCCTAGCGTAACAAGCGCAATAAGGCGTATGTTTTTAACTTTACATTTACTCTTCATGTCTTTAATCGACTGTAAAAGAACCCCACTAAGGCCCATGTTATGAGAAATTATTTAGATTTTCCTTGAGCATTTGTATTATCGAAGGAAATATGTACGTTATCAAAGGTGACCAACTGCTTAAGGAACGTAAGACAAAATCGTACCTCACGGCTTGATCTTTATTGTATATATATATATTTGAAACATAATAGTGGAATGATTTGTCGCCACAATATTTCCGTGAAGAGGACTTTCAAAGGTTGCAAACATGTTTTATATTTATCATACTGTATATACTTACACCTTGAGCAGTTGAGTAATGAGTGTGATTTGTTTATTGTCAGAATACAATTTAAATGCAATAATAAAACATCAAAAAATACCGCTATCTGCGACAAAATACGCCTGGAAAATCATTTCTTAAATCGAACTAGGTTGAAAAGACTAAAAGAAGTTAAAAGAAGGATTTCAGATCCAGTATTTTTTCATGGAGAGGTACCATTTTACCTCATATATTTGATTACATGAAGGCTGCTGAAAAGAGGTCATCGATGCCCTGCATTGCATTGTAAGTTGCAAGTGGGGCAGAAACAACGACCATACCTTTCAGAAAATATCTGATTATTGATCCTTCGCCCATCAAAATTGAAGAGTAGTTAGTGTATTCGCCAACTAATGTACCTTCTTTGATCGCTCCACCATCTTGTTTTTATATTACACAATTATAAGTATGAAGTCTCATTTTCTTTTAATAGAATTTCTGTACGAAATTCATTATGGGCATAAAGTTGTTTTTAGGTCAAGATTTAATTATGGTTTAAATTATTGTCAGATATGAATTATATTTAAAAGTTTGGATGTTATGGTAATTATTGTAATGATGAATTAGAAATGATGAATAACTTACGTATGTGTAGAACATGAATTGAGTCCTCTAAATCAAAAGCGTCAAAATGTTTGAATAATTGGAAGTACCAACCCAAATATATCCGGAATAGATGAGACTTCGTAGGTCTATACTCATATGATGCGGAAGTAGGACGAAGTTTTAACGGGAGGTTTTGTATTCAAGGTGGGTCCTGTAGGACGTTTACCACCTTGAATTGATTTAGTTTGAGTATATAACGTATCGGTGTTTAAATGTCTGAAATTTGACAAATAATCTTTTTTAACAACAATTAATTTTACGAAATATCATTTACTAATGTTTTCACATTTTTCATACTCATCATACAATTAAAATGTTGTAGAAAATTGTTTTCTTGTTTTAAAATATTTTTTTTTGGAAAATGGATTAGAATTTTTATTGTAAATAAATAAATAGAATAAACACTTCTAGATTTCTTATGAAACATCAAACTACATATCCCAAATGTGGCATTATTCTTGCATCCTATCATGAAGAAGTTGTTGTTAGAATTTAAGACAAAACAAACTATCCTGGAAATACTTGATTATTTTATTAAATTGATTATGTTTAGCTGCAACAGACAACGACAATTGGTTATTTACGTAAAATTATAATTATTATCTTAATAAGAATACATTTTCAGTCTCTCGTTTCTATATGCATACAACAGGTCCACAACTGCTAATAAGAAGTACCAAGACAGTTCAGGCTGCTTTTTCTTTCCTGCTATTATAATTTCTTTCTTATCAAATTAAAGCAGACATTCCAGTGCTTGTGCTACCTTCTCTTTATACTTCTATTAAAACCTTACATGAATTTTACTCTAACGCTATAAAATTGCATTATTTGAATGAAAATAAAGAAAACGCTTACCTTCATGGAAATAAATAAATATGAAGAGAATGAGGCTGGCGAGGTTCCACATTTTGCTAAATGATGGTTTTATTATTCATATATTGCTCGTAGATCTCTTGTCGCTGACAACCTACACCAAGTTCATATAATTACCATCCACAAGATTGGGTCTGACGAAATTAAATTATAGACAATGAAAGCTATTCCGCATAGATATGAGATACTACCATATCAGAATACTCACTATTTGAATGAAGCAAGACTTGTATTGAGTGTAGATATATATTCCCTCGATATATGATTCTACATTTGTCTTTCGCTTTTGCTTTCAGATTTTTGTATTGCCAGAATTTTGCTAATGTTCACCTAGATGTAAACTCTTATTGTATTTCGTTTGCTTCTTGAAGACAATTTAACGACAAATTAACAGTCGTTTCAATTTTGCCGGTTTCTGTTCAAATCTACGTTATACGTAAATCTTACAATGAAGCAAGCGTCTGTACCTATACTTTTAGGATGTAGTAAAATGGCTACAAAGTAAAGCCTCTAAGCCTCGCTAAAATATTTTAGTTAGCCTTTTCAATTGTATTGAATTGTATTGAATTAAAATACAAATATATTCAATAAAATTCCTGTAAGCACAATGCTACACAATGAGTTTGATTGAAGTCATTGTTTGAATAAACGCATTATCAATACAAAGTGGCGTAATTGGGTTTAATGTTGCTCATTTGTTATTGTTTTATCTTGTTTGGCAACACTTGAAATCAGAATGAGACTGAGCACTTCCGACAGACATCTGTACACTAATTGATAATTACATCACTACATTTTATTGATATAATTAATATTTCAGCATCAACAAGTAAAAAGATAGTTCCATTTTGATCCGAATAAGAAAATCAACCTTTCCAATCAGAACTGTCAATTCCAAAAAATCAAAAGCTTTAACGAAAGCTTTTTTACCACATGTTCTTTTTTTAATTCATTTTTGATCACGCGTTATGAAACTGTCATTCGAACGAAAGTGAAAATGTCTATTACTTTTTCGATCATTAAATTGTGAAATATTGTCTGTGGATACGGAAACCTGAAATCAGTCTTCGCGTTCCAAAGGAGAACTTGTGAGAGTTAGGGTGACGACAACAATAACTCCAAAATTCCCTTAGTGGCAGTTTCCTGGCGGTTTTTACGCAGAACCACATATAAAATTAATGCAAAGTTAATGAAGCGATGTGCCTAGAGGCATGTGAGATCTTCAAACTAAATACTCACGATAAACACCCAGAAGTGATAACCAACTTTAGCATCTGGTATATTGCAATGAAAATATCTGCTCTTTAAGAAGCTACACACAAACCCCTATATCTGCAGCAATTTTAATAATCATTTTTCAAAACAATCTCTTTAAAGCACAAGCATTTTTATGAATATATCTGTACAAATGTTGAATTAGTTCTTACTGGTAAAAGTTAGTTTCATTGACATCCATTCTAAACTTGTCATGATCAAGAGAAAAATTCAAGTCAGAAGAATTTAATACTAAGCTTGTATGAACGGTTTGTTTTAAATCATCCGTTTTACTCGTAAGAGGACTGCAAATGTAAAGAACAGATATATCTTACTGTAAGTGGGGACTTTTTTTTATCATTAAGGCCCTTGAAGCTGATTATCAATGCACACTGGTGAGGATAAAAACAGTCAAATATTTCCACATAATATAAAAGCCTAATTTATCTCGTATTTATAACAAAATAAAACAGAGAAATGTAGGGAGGAAGTAGAACTTATCACAGTGTAATTGTCGCTTAGTATTTCAACGGTCCCAGATATTAAAGCCTACAAAACCAATTAATATATAAATATGTCCTCGTGAAAACCAAAACAATCCTTGGGAAAATAATTCAGAGACTATTTGATATCCCAACAAAATATCAAGATGTTTGAACTTTACGTGTGCAACTACAAAACGTCTTTCAAATACTTCGAAGTATGCAGCAATGCGCGACTGACTTGGATTCTTCTTGCCAACACCATGTGCTATGTTTGTCAATAATTGAATGCAGTAGCTAATTCGTATTCATAGACTCCTTGAATCTTTGGGATATCATTATATGTTTCTTTTCGAACCGTGAAGTGAAACACACTTTGGCAGTTGTGCACACACATTTCGTTTATCAAATTTATGCATCTTCGGAAGTGAGGTGGTTGATTTCCAGTAGGAATGAATGAACGATTTGGAATATTGTTCCGTAATTGCGTGTATTTCTACAACTGTGAAGCATCACAGAATAGACAAGGGTTAATTGTAGTTTGAATCATAACATCTTATCACGTACGCCTTTCTAAGTATTTTTTTTCAAGTTTTGTAATAGATGAGAAAGAATTTATCGGATGACTGTGACGTTCATAAAGCTATTTACCGCAGTATCTAACATGAATAAGAGTGATTTATGGATTAAAAGTGAATTATATCTTTACTTATACTTTTTGAAGTATGAAGTGAAACACCCACTTATGCAAATACGTTTTTTTAAATTATTTCTAAGCTACATAAGTTGGAGACAAGGAAGTAGGAAGCTTTCGAGAAGGTGGCGGACGACCTCTTAGAGGGCACTTCCCCCAAGTCATATGCATATGTCCGCCCCCTGTCTGTAGATAATAAGGTAATGTAAAAGGGGCACTTAATTATTAGAATGGGAAACCAAGTCCTGAATGACAAAAAGTTGCCAGTTCCTATTAATGGGTCAGTAATTAAGGAACATTTCATTTTAAAAGGAGCACCTTTGTCAATTTGTTTTGAAGTGTGCACAAAATCCATCAGTTCTTGAACCACAGTTGAGAAGCACTTTTCATTTTCAAAGGGGCATTTCTCAGAAAAGTGAGGGGCACGTGCCCCCAGTTCTTATACCTATGGTGGGAAATGAATGAGTTAGTATCATTCTAATCATATTTTGACTCATATCATTTATCAAATTTGTATTGCTTAATTTTGTGTTTGAGTGCGTCCTCCAAACTCCATGACAGCTCACAGAATGCAGTAAGCGACACTGGTGAGTTTTCGAGATATTATTGAAAACAATTATTCCCAGATTATTGGCTCTTTTAAACCAATATTACAAAATAAACGTTAATTTCAAATATGTTATCTACATATTACTATAATAATTCATAGAGATAATAAACAAATCATATATAAAAGCATTAATTCATTAAAAGTGATACATTAGCTAGTTTTTAAGGAAGCTTCCACTTTCTTTAGCTACTCAGCCAACATTCCATGTTTATAAGTAATTTATGAAGACGGTGTCTTTGTCTTTGCCTTGCTACAATTACGCTTGAGGATGGGTTTGAGCTTTGGTGGGGAGATAATTTTCTACAAATGGAAAATTAAAAAGCACCTTCTAATATGGAACAACTAATTTAATCTGATCTAAAATTCTTATATTTCGCCTGTTTGACCCACTTTGCTTGAATCTGGAAGCAGTGGCGTAGCTATAGGACCATACGAGCCGAGGGCTAGTGGGGCCCTGCGAGCCCCTATGGAATATACGTATAATAATATATTTTTCACGGCCCCCTAATAGGGCCCAAGCTGGGCCATTTTAGAAGCGACTGCCCCTTCCTCCCCCCTCCTCCCTCCCTCTTAGTCAGTTAGTTACGCCACTGTACGGAAGACGAGTAGCTACGGGAGGTGTAAACTGCAATCTGTCTTCTCGCGTTTTCCCCATGCTTGCTACAGAGGGTTTATAAGAACAAATCAGAAAAGATACTGCATTTGGCAAAAAAAAGTGTGTAACGTTAATACTGTACATACTCTGTTTTGACAACAACATTTATGAATATGTTATCATTAGATATTCTTTACTTGAAGTTAACTGCAAATGAAATTAGAGGCATTATATTTGCCTGAAAGTGATGTGTTGGAATTTTAATAATAATAATAATAATACATAAATTTATATAGCGCTAATTTTGTAAAAATATTCAAAAGCGCTTTACATACAAGGAAATTACGATACGAAAACAAAAATAAGAATACAGAAATGACAATATAAATAGAAATACAATGGATCAAGCTACACATTATATTAATGTCTTTTTAAACAAAAAAGTTGTAAGCATAGCTTTGAAGGAGGTCAGGGATACATTAATAATACATTTGAGTTCAGTTGGGAGTGAATTCCACAATCAAGGACCTTTATAAGCAAAGGCCCTTTTGCCAAGAATTTTATGCTTAATACGGGAACAAATAGGGACTTGAAACGAAAGTCATAGCGGGATGGTTTTTTAACTACCATTTCACATAAATACTTTGGAGCAAGGCCTTTAATGCACTTGAAAACTTGTAAAATAATTTTATGATCAATTCTATGTTTGACTGGTAACCAGTGAAGGGATTTCAAAACAGCATTAATGCGAGAAAATTTTGGTAGTCTGAAAATCAACCGAGCAGCACCATTAAGTATTCTTTGAATTCTGTAAAGTTGATAATCAGGTAGTCCAACAAAAAGTGAATTACAATAATCAATGTGAATTATACCAAAAACATTAATAAGGGTTTTCATGGAATCTACATCAAGATATTTGGCAATCTGACGAATGTTATAAAGACCGTGATGAGCTTTGGAACAAACTTTCCCAATATGAGTATTCATAGACATGTGATTGTCCAAATAAACACCCAAGTTTTTTACACTAAGAGATGGTTTTATTTCAGCATCACCAAATTTGATGGATTGGACTCCAGCTTTAGCTAATTGCTGACGAGTGCCAATTAGAAGAAATTCAGTCTTGGAGTCATTGATCATGAGATTATTCTTTACCATCCAAGACCTTATTTCAGCAATAAGAGATTGCAATGCCTCGACTGCCTCTTTCTTTGAGATAGAGCCGGCAGTGAATGAGCAGTAAAGCTGAGTATCATCAGCATAGCTATGGGCTTGTGGGATATGCTTTGACACAATACTGAAGAGTTGAGAAACATAACACAAGAATAATATGGGACCCAAGCAGCTGCCTTGAGGTACGCCACAGTCCAACGGAAAGTTTTTGGATCTAGCACCTTTAAGAAAAACATGTTGCTTTCTAGATGATAGATAGGATATGAGCCATTGTTGGATGTCACCAGCAATTCCAAACTGAGAGTGAAGTTTGTTGAGGAGAGTGCTGTGCTTTACGGTATCAAATGCCGCACTCAGATCCAAAAATAACAAGAGTGTGCATCGTTGTTTGTCCATATTTAACATAATATCACTGTAAATTTTCATCAAGGCTGTCTCTGTGGAGTAATTTTTTCTGTAAGCAGACTGACAATCTGGAAGGAGAGCATGTTGTGAGCAGTGAGAAACAATCTGGTCAAATACCGCCCGCTCTACCAATTTTGATACGACGGTCAAATTACTCACAGGTCTGTAGTTGGAAAATGAACACTCCAATCCTGCTTTCTTTAGCAGAGAAACAATAGTTGCATTTTTCCAACTATTTGGTACTGCACCATCTCTGAGAGATAAATTCACCATTGTTGTTTTCAACTTGTTATTGTTTCGCTCTATTTACCATAATATATTAACACATCGAAATGTTGGGTGGATAAAGAATGCAGATAAAGCTATCCAGATGTGCGGAATGTATAATTCACAGAATCTTTCAAATGTGTTTCACTGCTTTATGTTACATACTTCAACTAATCACGAAGAATATAAACATGGGTGTCTTTGTTCTCCTTCATGAATTTTGAATTCCTCGGAAAATCAAATGCGATTTTTGTTATTTTACCAATGCAATTTTCTTTTCACTGAATTAGTTACAGAAATCTTTTCTTTTTCATATCAAAGTAAATTAACTAAGCCGACATAGATGGAAACAAAAGAAGAATTGGCGCTATTGCAAAACTGTTTGTTTGAATTTGAACTGAGTGCGAGATTTGAAAACTTTTGTAAGAAAGTCTGATACAAATTGTAGTCCATGAATCAGGACCGAAATTTTGCCATATTGGTACCAAAAAGACTACCAGACAAAATTAACTTTCCTATTTGAAAACAAATCTGAATTTTTCGAAAATTCTTTCTGGACATCGATATCGTCTAGCTTTCTAAGATGGCCGCCAAAATGGTCACTACTGAAACAAATAGTCTATTTTTTAAAATTATCTGGATTTATTGCCTTTAAAAAGTACTTCGGACCTTCTCAGATTTTCTTCGTAGATTTCTTTACAGATAACTGTAAAGTCAGGAGGAGCTTCCTGGACCGAGAAACATTATGCAAATCCAAGATGGCTGCCAAAATAGCTGTCAAAATGGCGGCCATTTTGCTAAAGTATTTAAAAAACGTATGATATTCTTGATTTTTTTTTATGAAGCTTAGCCATTTATTTGTGAAGAGCTACATTTATTAACTTAAGAACATTGTAATATACCAAATATAGATAATGAATTACTTGAAATATCATGAGGTTTTGCTACAAGGCATGTTTGCCGTGAGCAATGGTCACAGTCATCTTCATCTTGTTGGCCCGTTTTTGATCTCAACCCAAGCTGCCAAAGGATAAGTGTAGTTGTAAAACATGGGAAAAAGCAAGATATATACAGTAGTCCATGATCTGGTAAATTGGTACCAAGAAGACTATATTTAAACAAAATGTTGTTTGGACATCACTATCAAATATCTTTCTTGTAGCAATTTGATTTTTTTCCAAGATGGCTGTTAAAATGCCCACCACGGAAAGAAAAACTCTTTTTTTGAATGAAACTTACATGGAAAGTTCGTATTTAAAACATTGGCGTATTCGCCCCGTTAATGTATATCTTCTGATTCAAAGACAAACTTAAAGTCAGGACTCTCTTGAGAGGTTTCTTTGAATGCAAAATATATATGTATGTATATATATATATATATATATATATATATATATATATATATATATATATATATATATATATATATATATATATATATATATATATATATATATATATATATATATATATATATATATATATATATATATATATATATATATATATATATATATATATATATATATATATATATATATATATATATATATATATATATATATATATATATATATATATATATATATATATATATATATATATATATATATATATATATATATATATATATACATATATATATATATATATATATATATATATATATATATATATATATATATATATATATATATATATATATATATATATATACGTATATATATATATATATATATATATATATATATATATATATATATATATATATATATATATATATATATATATATATATATATATATATATATATATATATATATATATATATATATATATATGTATATATATATATATATATATATATATATATATATATATATATATATATATATATATATATATATATATATATATATATATATATATATATATATATATATATATATATATATATATATATATATATATATATATATATATATATATATATATATATATATATATATATATATATATATATATTAGCTAGGGGGATAGTCTCAATCATTCCTCTGGAGAAATTGTCCAGTCATCCTCCCCGGGACACTCTGTCAACTGCAGTCCTGGCAAGGTCGCCAAATTGTAAACCTTCTGTCAGATAGAAGAAAACAAAATCCACTTGCTTGGATAATATACTGCTGACTTTGTATTTCTTGAATCAGGTGTGCCAACAGACTCCCTGGCTGATTAAGCTACCAAGCGGACCATTCTATTTTGCAAAGGTTTTTTTTTTAAGATTATACCCCAACTTATTTGAGACCCTTCACACACTCCCCTGCGAGAAAATGAGTGCCCAATTTCAAGGTAATTGGCATCATTTGAAAATTTTGCATTAATGGAAGGTCATGTTAAAGCCATTTTCTTCTATCTAACCTAGTCTATCAAATTGTGTACAATTATTTACAAAAGTCTAACCACAACTTCCGTTGTCCCTCAAAGGTTTGTTTTGATAAATTACAGAAAATACTGTTGACGTATGGTTATCCTGGTAACGTTAGCGATATGAACCGGTGTAAGGAAAACATGAGTATGATAATTCATTGATAAGGAATAATCCATAGACGAGTCTGTATAGTTGCCTCCCATAACTGTGACTGTTCGAGATCAGTTTCAACAAGGAATTGCGCGTTTTCACAGAAATTGACACTCCAAATATTCTGTCTCTTCACCAAAGAATACTCACAATATATATATATATATATATATATATATATATATATATATATATATATATATATATATATATATATATATATATATATATATATATATATATATATATATATATATATATATATATATATATATATATATATATATATATAAATATATATATATATATATATATATATATATATATATATATATATATATATATATATATATATATATATATATATATATATCGTCACACCAGTGCTCAACTGGGTATTATCTCAACATCACACAAATAAGCTGTCAACCCATTTCACTGACATCAGTTAATTCATACTTGATATTCTCACACTAATGGTCACGTTCTCAACATCACACTAACTCTAATAGATGTGGTTGTTGTTGGTACAGCTGGCTGTGCGGCCACTGGAGTGAGTTTAAGTTTAAGTTTAAGTTTATTACACTTATATGGTGCATTATCTAAATAACTTATTCTAATGCGCCTTACAAAATATGCATATGAAGAAAATAAATACAAATGTGTAAGTAAGATAAGCATGAAATATAAAGAAAACAAAGAACAAGAAAATTATGAAGAAGACTTGAAAGCACAATTAAATAAGTGAGTCTTAAGCAAGGTATGGAATTGTTTAAGGGATTGAGCAGATTTGATTGAAAGAGGTAAGTCATTTCAAAGATTTGGGCCAAATATTTGCAAAGAGCGATCACCATATGTAAGTTTACTTTTTGGAACATAAAGGATGAGGTGGTTTTGAGAGCGAAGGCGGTAACTAGTTTGTTTATAATGAAACATTTCGGTCAGATATAATGGGGCCATGTTATGAAGGGATTAAAAAATGAGTATCAAAATTTTAAATTTAATTCTATATGAGACAGGTAGCTAATGAAGATTTTGCAGTAGATAAAGTGATGGAGTGAAACGGTTGCTTTTTGTGACGAGCCTTGCAGCTTAATTCTGAACACGCTGCAACTTTTTCACTGTAACACCTGGCACCCCTGCAAGGAGGATATTGCAATAATCTATGCAGCTATGCACAAATACATTTACAAGTGATATTGCAGAGCTTCTGTCTAGAGAGTTCATGCACCTTCTAATGTTAAATAAATGGTAAAATGCTGTTTTGCATGTGTGATTGACATGGTCAGCCATTGTCACACCTTGATCTAACCAAGCGCCCAAATATTTGACAGTGGAAGATAGTTTCACACTGTCGTTACCAATAGCAATACTGCCAATATTTAATTTTTTTAGTTGGTAATTAGACCCAAAAATAATGACTTCACTTTTTGAATCATTCATTTTTAATTTGTTGTAAATCATCCAATCTTTCACTATTTTCAAACAATCTTCAATTTCAGCTATGACTGAGATCACATTTGATGGATCATTAGCATTGAACGACATGTATAAACTGTGGTCATCAGCATAACCATGAATACTGGGAGAAACGGCTATCAAAGCATCAAAAATAGAAGATGCATACCATGTGAATAAGAGGGGTCCACAACAAGAGCCCTGAGGCACACCAAATTCTACATCAAATGCCCTTGATTCAGCATTGCTGATAATGAGTTTTTGTTTCCTTTGAACTGAATAGGATTCAAACCAACCTAAGACGGTTCCATCAATGCCAAAACGCTTATTTAAGGTTGTGAGAAGCATACCATGATTAATTGTGTCGAATGCCGCACTTAGATCAAGGAGTACTAGAATGACACATTTTTGTTTGTCTAGTTGCAGCAGTATGTCTGACTGAATTTTAGCTAAAGCAGTTTCTGTGCTATGGAATGGGCGAAACCCTGATTGACAGGAAGGCAATAAGTCATGCTGCTGACTATGCTTAATCATTTGTTCAACAACAGCACGCTCAACTATTTTAGACAAGAAACTAAGATTGCTTACTGGTCGTCTGGTGCCATAGGTATCCCACGGCGGGCATGTGCAGTGTGGTCCATACCATTGTTGGGATGATCCTGGGAACAGACTGTTTTTAGTATCGTAGAGAGCGTCAACCTGTGGGTTGTGGTACTGCTGAACACCTGTTCGGTCATATTGCAACTTTGTTACAGGACGCCGCTTCCTCGTGGGGTGTGTGTTTCCATGGGCTTATTTATTTGCCAGGATAGGTTGCTCTAGTTCTGGTGCCGAGGGACTGTAAGAACTTCTTCCTCTGGTGGCAGTAGGGTGTTGCTGGTTGCTAGTTGGTTAATTGTCAGTATCTCTAGAAACCATGGTGTTAGGATCTGAGGGTGGCTCTAAAGGTTGCTGATCTGGTGAAGAGTCATATGCACTTCCTTCTTGGTCTCCTGGAGCTCTGGCGCCCGACGATGTAAGGGGGGAAGGGGTCTGCAATTCACTGTCCACTGCACTACAACTTTATGCTACTGCTGCCTTGGTTATTGTGGGTTTAGAATTAGTCACTTGTTGTGTTATTATTAAACTGAGGAAGAGATTCCAGCTAAATGAAGTCACACGGGAGAAAGAGATTACGATGAACCATTCGATGCCTTCCACATCCCTTTTCAGTTGCACTTCGTAAACGGGCGAGTCTGGATTCATCTGTTTTACAATCACATGTACCGCATCTTTCAAAAGGATTTTAACTTGATTTGACCTCCCAAATTGGCAGAGTTACGCACAAGGACCCTATCTCTTACCTGAAGACCTCCACAGATTGTTTTCTTGTCGTAATAAGTTTTGTTTTTGACTTCTGATTGTTTAATCTCTTGCTCGCAAGGGCGTAGGCTGCTTTCATTTGATTCCTTCATCTTTCAGCAAGTTCCATGGGGTTCTTCACTGTGGGCTCGTTCAAAGAAAGTCCAAACATGAGATCAACTGGAATCGTGGTGATTCTCAAAATAAGAGAAAGAATGGGGCAAACCGTGTGATGTCGTGACGCGTACAGTTGTAGGCATGTACAACCTTCTTCAGAGAGTCCTCCAGTTTGACTTTTGTGACTCTGGTAGAGTACGCAATATAGACAGAAGTGTTCGGTTTTAGCGCTCAGCCTGTCCGTTCCCCTCTGGATGATAAGGGGTTGTGCGTGATGACGAAATCTTTTAGTATTTGTGTAATTTCTTGAAGAGTCTATTCTGGAATTCTCCTCCTTGGTCATGGTGAATCCGCTGTGGAAATTCAAACCTCAGAATAAAGTCATTGAAAATGTTGTGTGCCGCTGTATTGGCTGACTTGTTACCGGTGGGGTATGCTTAAATAAACTTTGTAAAGTGGTCGGTAGTCACGAGTATGTATTCAAAGTCACCACTGCTTCTCTCCAAGTGCAGGAAATCAATGTTGATCATTTCAAATGGTTGGGTTGTAGTAATTGGTAATAAAAGAGGTTTGTTTTGTCTATTTGGTTTCATCTGTATCACACATGGGCAACTTTCATAGTGAAAAACTCAATATGTCTTTGCATTTTCGGCCAGAAAAATCTGTCTCTTGCCAGAGCCGTCACTCTCTCAGATCCCAGATGCCCCATTTCCTGGTAAAGCTCGTTATACACTAAATGGCGGAAGCATTTGGGGAGAACTTACTGTTTTCGCACTGTTGTCTGTCTGTAAAGGATACCATTGTCATCCACCACCAGCTTCTTCCATTCACGCAACAAATTTGATATACATTTTGGAAGTTTTCAAATAATCCTTGGAGATGGTCTTTTGTCCTCCTTCTTGAATCCTAATACTAGTCCAATGACTGGGTCATTGCGTTGAGCTTCCAAAACATCCTTGCAGGTGAAGGATTTTGGAGCACCAGCTAATTCTGGGATGCTTGGATTTACTGTGACTGCCTCAATCCAAGCACCCTCTCTATCTCTTTAGGTCATTACTACTTCTATTACTGCTGACATCTCTGCAGGAGAAACTTCTTTTGTGTATTTGTCTAAAAAGTAATCAATATTTCTTAGTAGTCAAGACAAAGCATCTGCTATTTCATTGACTTTCCCTGGAAGGTAACGAACTGTGAAATTATAATCTGATAGCTGGACAACCCACCTTTGGCCTGTTGTATTGAGCCTTGCTGAGGTCATGATATATGTAAGAGGGTTGTTATCCGTGAGAACTGTGAAGAATGGTGCATAGTAAAAATAGTCGTGAAACTGTTGTGTAACGGCCCATTTAAGAGCCAAGAATTCCAGCTTTCCGGAGTGAAGAAGATAATTCTTTTCCGCAGCGGATAGTGTTCTGGAGCTATATCCATTCACCTTCATGTCATTTTCTTGCTTCTGGTAAAAAATAGCTCTGAGGCCTTCGATTGACGCATCTGTATATAACACAAATGGCAGGGAGAAGTCTGGGAAGCCCATGATTGGTGGTGTAATCATGTAATCAATCAGTTTACCCAATATTTGTCTGTGCCATTCAGTTTACATTACGGGAGATCTAGACGCAGTTTGGTTGTTACGTTTCTTCCTGTTAATCTCCACGTTTTTCTTGATTTATCTTGCAGGTATTGTTGCAACTTCGGGATCAGGTTTCTTCATCAGTTCATACAAAGGTTTGACTATCTTTAACAAATTTGGAATGTAACCGACGGTGTAAGCCTAGAAGTCTCATAATTTGTCGCACTTCGCCAACTGTTTTCGGTGTTTCAGAGCCACCAGAGCTTCGACATCGCTGGAATCTGCTCTGTATCCTTCAGCTGAAATAATTCTTCAAAGATATTTCACTTCTTTTTGAAACAATTTTCATTTGCTGGGACGGAGTTTTATACCATTTTGTCTCATCCTGTGGAGTACTGTTTGTAATCTTTCAACCTGTTCTTCGAAAGTAGAGCTATACACCAGTACATCGTCTAAGTAGGTGATGCAAATGTTGTAGTTCATTCTTCCAGTGTGTTTTCTATACATCGCTGAAATACAGCATGTGCGTTTTTGAGGCCAAATGGTATGCGGACCAACTCATAAAGTCCCCATGGATTAACGAATGCTGTGAGTAGTCTGCTACTTGGATGCATGAAGCCCTGGTGGTATGCCTTACCTTGGTTAAGTGTTGAAAAGCAGGTGTTGCCTCCAAGGGAATTAAGAACATCCTGCACCCTTGGTATCGATTGTCGGTCTGGAATAGTTTTAACATTTAAACTTCTGTAATCAACACACAGCCTGAGATTGCACATACAAGTAGTGAGGAGTGACTGCGACTGTGATTTTGCAATCCAACCCCTATTGATTAAATCAATCAAGTAATCTCGCACATCTTAAATGGAGGGAACGAGGTACTGATATGTAGTTCTTCTGGACAGGCTGTTTATCCGTTAGTTGTATGTACTCCTGAAGATTATTGATACAACCCAAATTACTATCATTACGTGGAAATGCCTCCTCACTCCTATCTTATCAATTCCTGATCAATTCTTTGTTGGTCCTTGTTCAAATTTGTTAAGTCAACCGGTGGGTCCCACTGTCCCTGGGTAGTGTTCACATTGACAAAGCAGACATCTGCTGGCTCTACCTCCGGAACTTCCTTTGACAACCCGAAAAGGACAATCTTTACTGACTGCAAAGTCCCAAGTACTGTTCTCGCAGGAAGTACAATTTCATGGTTGCTGTCATTATAAAAAGCTATTGTGATTGTACAGGATGATACTCTAGAAATTTCAACAAGTGTTTCGAAAATATCAAGTCCTTCCGGCCATGGATGGGAGAGGTCAGGTGCGAATATGGCAGTCAGGCCCTTTGGATTTCTCGTGTAGACATGGCATTTCAAGAGATATGGTTGCCCCTTTGGTATTTTTTACTGGCATCCGTGATGATCTGACCAATGCAATGTCGTCATTAGCAGTTGACAAAAATCTTAAGGGGTTTTATGTTGATTGGTTCTACATTCCTGAAGGTATCTCTCATTGTAGATAGGAGCATGGAATCTCTACAGTTGATCTGCATCAGTAATTCACTGGTGACGTTGAATCTTATGATGGGCATGTCCATGGCTTCCCTCGTTATCAGGATGGGTACAGTGAGTGTCGGAGTGTGTTCCTGATGAGATGCTAACTGGAAAGTAGCTTCAATTTAGCCCTCGTAAGGCAACTCCATTCCATTCGCCATTCCTAGTTGCAAATCTTCTTCTAGCAGTTCATTTACTGGTCTAATATTTGCCTTTGACATAGTTTGGAGAAGCCCAGATTATGAGATAATTGACACTTGAGCGCCAGTATCCCATAATACTTCCATAAGTTTGCATCTTGCCTTGGGGTGAGGACATCTCCTGTCGATCATGTAATCACAGATACTCCTGTTCTTCCGGGAAACATTCCATTCACTAGGGCTACACCTGTTCCCATTGGGCGCCCTCTGTACGTTTTCCTGTCTGCGTTGGTTACAAGCTCTGGCAAAATGGTTATCCTCACCACAGATGAAACAATGTCTGCATTCATCCCCTGCCTTGTTTTCTGACAACCTCTCACTCTGTGCTTAGACTGTTGTCCAGGAAAATTCTTGTTTTTCTGTGGTTGGAGCGCAGCGAGCTTAGCTCTTACAATTCTTTTAATTTCTTCAGATAATTCACTTATAGCCTTTTCTGGGAATGAGGAGTCGTTTTAACAGGACACACTTTCATTTTCTTGGTCCCCTTTTCAAGCTTTCGGGTACTTGCCTCCTCTTGGCTAGAGGCTAGTTTCACAGCCTGAAGAAGTTTTTCATCGGTTGTTTTTGTATCCTGAAGCAATGGCTTAAGATCTTGTCTAATATTGCCATTTCTTAAACCTGTTTGAATGGAAGGAAGGAACATCTGTAGAACTAAGGTAGGATCATACACAACATTTAAATAAGGATTACCATCTGTGGTGAGAATTTGTTGTTTGATATCATGGACCCTTATCAGGAAACTGTAAGCATCATCACTGGCAGACTGGATTGCCGTAGATAATTCTTGATACAGCTCAGTGGTGTCTTTTTCCTTGCAGTAAGATCGCAGGATTTGAAAGAGGGCTATAGGGGAAAATCTGGTCTCCTTTCAAGATAATTCTTATGGTCCCCTGAGGCAATGGACCTGATGACTTCATCTTTATTTTCCTTGTCGGGAAAATTTTCCCTCAATCCTGCTTCGATTTGCTAGTTCAAATTACCAAAGAAAAGATTGTCTTTTTGATGCGGGAGCCCAATTTGTCCTCTAATTCTGAATTCTCCTCGAAGGAGCAATGGTGCTGGAGTTTGGGTTAGGGGTTTAATGGGCGATTCCTTTTCTTTCTTTACATAATTACCACCATCTTTTGTTACGATTTTGGAAACTATTCTCCTTACATTCATTACGTGCTCCAGAGCTTTTTCCTCTAACCTGGAGTCTATTTCCTTCTCTACATGTTCCGCAATTGCGTATGTAGCTGTCTACGACTCCTACCTGTAACGGTGGTGCCCGTCTCATCCTTGATCTGAAGCAGCTTGCATACCTCTTCCAGCTGTTGGACATTCAAAGTGAGAATATCTCCCTGTAAGGCCAATACCTCATCATCTAGGGTCATTGTTAGTTAGGAGATGTCTCATTCATTCCTCTAACGGAATAGTCCGGTCATCATCCCCAGGGCACTCCACCAACTGCAGTCCTGGCAGGGTCACCAAATTGTAATCATTCTGTCAGATAGAAGAAAAAAAATCTACTTGGATAATATACTGCTGACTTTGTATTTCTTGAATCAGGTGTGCCAGTAGGTTCCTTGGCTGGTTGAGCTACCAAGCGGACGATTTCATTTTGCAAAATGTTTTTTGAAAATTATACTCCAATTTATTTTAGACCCTTTACACACACACATATATATATTATATATTATATAAATATATATATATATATATAATATATATATATATATATATATATATATATATATATATATATATATATATATATATATATATATATATATATATATATATATATATATATATATATATATATATATATATATATATATATATATATATATATATATATATATATATATATATATATATATATATATATATATATATATATATATATATATATATATATATATATATATATTTATATAATATATATATATATATATATACATTTATATAAATATATATATATATATATACATATATAAATATATATATATATATATATATGCATATACACACACATATACACACACTAAAACACATACACACTTATACACATACATATACACATATATAAACATATACATACATATAAATATACATACATATTCACACATATACATATATGTACACTTAAGCATAATTACATAATCAGTAAAATGGAGTGAATGGTGAACTGGGGAAGTGATAAACTTTTGCTAGCCAGTTAACTATCAAAGAAATAAACAAAGAGCAAAAGGCAATAAGCAGTATCAACTCACACATTCTCCTTTCCTAGCGACCCACCATTCCCATCCGACACACCTTGCACTATCTACTTGACCCCGCTTTTACCTATCCCTCAACATTTCAACTCATGCCGTTATCTGCCCACTCGTACAATTGTATAAGATAAAGCAGAACAAAAGCGGAAGGAAAAAATTAGAAAGAGAATGGAAGAGAATTGATCAGTTGTAAAAGGTCAATAGATGTTTCATAAGCTTGTAATTAAAGTTTTTTAGCGTTTTTGATACTTTAAAATCATTACTGAGGGAATTCCAAAAGGTCACGCCAGGTCACTTAAAAAAAGATGAGTACATTTTTGTTGGGCACTGGTATCGTATGAAAATGTTTGTCAAACTTTTAGCCAACATGGGCAAAGTTAGAACAATCTGGCTTAACCAATCTTTGCAAAAGCCAGATTTGGTTTTTATTGTGTCACTTAAAGTTTTACTACTCAACTATGGGAATTGTTACCGTGCAATTATAAGTTCGTCAAAACCACACATGCGCACAATTGTACTAACTTGCGATGCAATGTACGATAATTATGCCATGATGACTTCCGATTCCAGCATTGATGATACAAATGAATTCGATGTAGTCGATTACTTCGCACAGTGGGGAGTCCTAGAAAAACTAAGGATAACATTCATATGTAATTATGAATTAAAAATCTTGTAAATTCAAAATACAGTACTTTGACGAATGACCAAACCAGGCTGTACTCACAGTGCAGGCATAGCCTAACATTACTCTTATAGGCATAGGGGGCCTAGGCCTAGGCGATCGTAGGAAGATAAATCTTACTCATTGTGCTAATGGCGTTAGCATATTTTTAAACAGATGTTTATCTAAGGCGGCGTAAGCCTCTGCATAAGTATTGGGTTAGGGTTAGCCTAAGTTAGCCTAACATTACAAACAGGCTAGATAACTTATAGAACATTTTGAGAAACATCAATCAACGTTTGTCGTTGCCAAACGTTACACCGGTA
>JAIGNY010001483.1:155000-182500 GCA_020152595.1 Chiridota heheva | reverse complement strand
TTCTTTTAATGAAAAAAAGGTTTACACAGCAATACATAATATTGCCAGAATGCTGTGCTTATAAACTCATTCAATTTAACAAATTCATTCTTTTTATCACTAGATAGTTAATTAGAGGCTCTTTTAAGTATCACCCTCGTTTTATTAGTGTTTATTGCTGTTACACTTCTCTTTCTATTTGCGCAAGAATACCAATGTGCATGCTTTGACCCTATCTCAGGGATTTGGGATTTTCATGACTTTTTTTAAGTTTTGGTCATTACTTGACGTCTGTACAATAGTTCTTAAGTGTGAAATAATTATGTATGTAAATCCCCTGTAGCATAAAACTCATAACATGAATTTTTGGCAGATAGTGTGTTCAAGAATATGTGCCATTTTACCATATTGGAACAATGACACCTCACCTATCTGAACAAGGCAAATTCATGTCGAGGAATTGCCTAGTTTGCTGAAAGATCAATTGTCATATAAAAGTTATAAGAAGCTGCAATCATTTTCAATTTGGCGTATTTTGACCTCAGTTATGATATAACCAACTTATATTGTGTGACTTAGCTATTTCAAGTACTGATGATGATAAGGGACATTGAAAATCGATTTTGTTATCAACTGAAACTGGGGCAAGATTGGTAAGTTTTGGATAAAAAGTGCTCATCCCAAAACTGATGTTGTCCTGTACACATGTAGTTAGGTGTAAGATTACAACACAATGTTTACATGACTATGTTTATTTATAGGCATTTCATTTTTTAAGGCAAGGCTGGGCAAAATTGTACCCATCCGCACTTCCATTCATGATTGATACAGGGTTTTACAGCAGAATGTGAGATATTGCTAGTTTTGTCTATTTACTATCATTGTTATCAGTACAGAATATGTAACTGAGTTGTTTCTGGATTATCTTGATATTCATGACTGATACAAGGTGTTACAGCAGAATGTGAGGTATTGTGAGTTTTATCTATTTACTGTTATTGTTATCGGTACAAAATATGTAACGACAGAGTTAATTCTGGATTATCTTTATATAAAAAATGTTTTTATTAAATGTTTAAAAGCCTGTTTCACCAATAAACAAGTGGAAAATACACATCTCTTTGATTTAACTTTGTAACAAGCCCATGTTGAATCCTTGCTAACATTATCACCCATTTACTGAGAAAATAAAATACAAATTTGCCCACTTTATTGTAAAGAATAAATCAAAAGTGCCCTTCATTGGTAAACCATATCACACAAACGTTGTGGAAATTGTAATAAACTTTCCCAATTCGTGAAGAACACAACATAAATAATGCTTTCTATTGAGAGACAATATCACCCATTTACTGGGTAAAATGGAATAAATTTGCCTATTTTTTAGAAAACAATGCCCCTTATTGGTAAACAAAATCACCCATTTACTGGGAAAATGGAATGAATTTACCCAATTTGTGGATAGCAATATGCTCAAATTTTAGATCACTTTTGCCCAATTTTTGTTGCTGCATTTAGTTGGGCAAATTTAATTTACCATTTATTAGTAAAAATATTAACCAATCACTGGGTAAAGTCATTAACCAACTACAATTGGGCAAGTTTTAACCAACAGTTAGTTGGATACATATGTACTCAGTAATGCTTAAAGTTGGAAAAACATTTTGCCCAATTTTTAGACTGTACGGACTTGAGAATGAGCTATACTAGTACGAACAAAGGGTTGCATTAAGTGGTAAAAATTACGAGTGTTGTAGGAATGAAAGCTATTGTTGTTGTTAAAGAATGATTGAAATAACACGGGCAGCAAGTTGTTGGTGAACTTATACGTGAATAGGCCTAAATTGTAATTGTACAGATCGTAAATAGTTAGCAGGTTTATTTTTTAACAAGGGCAATGATGGGGATCTACGTAATGCATTACAGATAATCCTAATTTCTCTTTTTGGGAGAATAAACAATCGTTGTAAAGTGGATTTACTTGTATTGTTCCAGAGGAGAATAACATAAGAAAGATGAGGGAGGACAAGAAAATTATAAAGTAAAAGAAATTTGTGGGGTGGAATAAAATGTCTTAGTCTATTTGATACACCTATATTAGGAGCTACTCTTTTACAAATCATAAAAATATGATCTTTACAATTTAGTCCTAGGAATTTAGTATATGGAACTGCCTGAATGATGTTGTTATCGATATTTACTGCTAGAGGTTGACCATTTACGTGATTAGTATTACTGAATACAATCAGCATACTTTTCGATAGATTTAGGGATAAACGACTAGCTTTGAACCATTCAGAAACGTGGTAAAATTCTAAAGAGACTTGATGGAGAGCATTATTGACATTTGAATTATGAAGGTAAATTGTATTGTCGTCAGCAAAAAAATATAATTGAATATAGAGGAACATTTGTATATGTCATCGATATAAAGCAAAAATAGTAATGGGCCTAATATGGAACCTTGAGGAGCACTTATATTAATTGTACTTACATAGAATATGAATTTTTATATACAACAGATTGTTTACGATCTGATAGATAGCTTTAAACCAGTCATGACTAATTCCACGTATACCGTAATAATTACGTCTTTCCAGTAAAATGCTATGATCAATTGTGTCAAATGATTTTAAAAGGTAAATAAAAATGCCGACAGTATTATTATTCTTATCATGGGATTATGCGATTTCGTCAGTAATTTTAAGAGATGCCATATACGTTGAATAGTTTTTTCTAAAACCAAACTGACGGCTAAAAATAAATCATGCTTATTGATAAAATGTATTAATCTCGTATGTACTACACTCTTAGAATACTCTGGTCAAATATGAGCTAAATCGGTTCAAATTTGACCCCGATTCGGGGTTGCAGGGGCACCGAACTGGTCCTGGTCATTTTGATCCGGAGATCCGGTTTAAATAAAAATGACCCTGATCCGGTTGATTCTGAGAAATGACCCAGATAGCCGCTTCAAATATTTTTGAACAGAATACTGGTCAAATTTTAATTTCTGATTAGATAAACTGTTCAAAGTGAACTGCCTTCTGGTCATATTGATCTTGTATTGTATACTCAATAATGAAAGGTATGGTATTTGAACCTTTTGTACACTTGCTTCGAAACAGAAAAATAAGTTCATAATTAATAGTGCCAATGAACCCAACACAAGAAATGACTTGAAAGGAAAGAGAGGGACACATTTTATGTGAATTTTAAACTCTGCAGATAACTTTAATTAGCTTTTAAACAAAACATAAGTGCTTACATTATGATATAAACAAAATGATAAATATGGAAAGCCATGATCATATAGCTCGATGCCGGGTATTTACAAGAAAATGCTATAATTTAAGAAATTATTACATTGGCAATCTCAACAAAGAGCTTCACAATATAAATAGCACTAGCAAAAATAGCACCAGTAAACATTAATACAGATAAAATAGATCACTGTAATCACAACAGTAAAAAAACAGTTTGCAAAATATATATCACAACAGTAAAACAGAACTAGTACAAGACAGCACCAGTAAAATAGCACCCAAAAAAAAAAAACCCCGTAGCTACTCATTGATATGCATGATATCACCACCAAAACCAATAGGGTGCATCAGAAACTATAGGGCTTATGTGCAGACCATTGGCTATCTGTGTACCAAATATTACATAAATGCAGTTTATTGTTCTTGAGATACCACTTTAACAAGCACTTTTCAGCAAAATCATATTATGCCCCGCCTACTACGCATACTAATGAATTTCAACGTTTTTATACCATGAACATGTAGACACAGGCTAATATCATAATTATACCAAGTATGAAACAAAACAGACATGTGATTGTTAAAATAAGAGCATTTGAAGGTATTAACATTAAGCCCGCCTACTCATTAAAATGCATTACATCACAATCAAAAACAGGGCACATATACAAATCATGGACTCTGTGTATCATATATGACATGAATCAAGTGTATCGTTTTAATGATATTGTTTTAACAAGCTTGCTGTTACAGACACACATACCTATGCCAACGTGACTGAGTAGCACCATAAAAATCAAACAAACATTTAAAGAAAACTCAGAAAAAAGCTACTGACTCTCCTTTTTCAAAAAATTGCAGAGAAGGGAAACTCCGGATGCATTTTTTCATTCCCTTTCTCCTCTCCCAAACCAAAAATATACTTCTGGAAAGCATCCCACGTATTCTGAGCTTCCCATAGGAAATGCAAGTCAAGTAAATGAAACAATTTGCAACAAATGTCGACAGCTTTTAGCAAGCTTGCACACTTCACAGTTTTCCCCTCGACCACCACAAACACCTGCTCTGGGGCCTGCCTCTCCTTTAGCGTAAAGATTAAGGGCTGCGTTTGTACCAGGTTTTTCACCAGCGTCGGTATGTTACTCCCAATCTAAATGAAAACAAAATGGAAGAGGAACATAAGAATTAAAACCTAGTACTCTCCACAATAGAATTTGATCAATTACCTAAAAAGAAAATACAAATTCTGAGATGATAATATTGATACCACACTAAGGGCATGTGACAGCACATTTCCTAAGTTCAGTTCATGATTTTTGTTTGTGGGAGAGGAGAAAAATTCCCAAAAATGTCGTAGAAAAATCTACGGGTAGAGCTATAATCTTGCACAAAACTTGTTGGAATAGTAGTCACAAATTCTGCAGTATTTGTTGTGGTTTTCTTTAGAATTTGATTGAAGTTGCACTATAAATTAATTTCATGTTATTTACTTTCAAGGCACTTTATCTGAAATCATCTTATAAATATAAAAGTAATTTCAGCCTCTAATCATAATATTTGTTCCTGCCCCTACCCCATAGAGCGAAATGATAAACTATGTCCTACCTTATTTCAATCTAAAATTGTCCCCGAATCTTGTGTGTGTGTCATCCTTAAATATGTCCCCGAAATATATATACATAGACATTCTCTAATTTCCCCCAGAGTAATTCATGCCACCTCCCAATCAATGTTGAACCTTGTTGAACAGCTGGAACTTGCCGTGTCTCTTTAATTCTATGTTGAATAGGGGAAGGGAGAGGGTGGAGTATACAAACTAAGTCACATATTGTAGGCAATGATTGATGTAAGGAAATAACTTACACATTCAGCCCAAGATTATAAGATTACATCAATTGCATTGGAACCAAAAAAAAGCATCTATCATGATGTCATTTGTGATTTTGAACAAATATTTAACCAATCTTAACTTTCCATTCGCATACATTCCAATTCAATTTTTCTACATAAAATGGTCCTTTTTCCATTTTTTCATATCTTGGGCTGGACCAAGAGGAGATTTTGAAACTCACCTTTTCTACTTGAATAAATGCCTTCGAGGCTTCAACTGTAGTGGCACGTTGGCCTGGACCTTTCCGCCCCTCTATTTTCCTGATGCCAGTTGGGAAAGGTAGGGGCAAAATCTGGGTGGCCATTTTGGTCTTATGTTCTTCTGCAAAAAGGACAATTACATATTTTAATGAGAAAATTATAATTAGGAAATGATATGTTGTAGGTGTTTACTATGATAAGATGTGACAAGCAGCATAGGAATCCATAATATGTTCATATTTGAGAATAACTTGCTCTCTTGATGTCTAAGGTGTAACGTAGTTTTGTAAAGCAAAACTAAAGCAAACATCATACATCAATGACCTGATTATCCTCCACTCTCTCACACTTTTCCCTTTTTATTCAAAAACATTCCAATAACTGATTTGTTGTTTACATTTCTACATCTTAAAACTTTCACTTCCACTTTTTATATATCTATATATAAACTAAAATAAACATCTATAATACTCTGGAGAGTGCATACCTCCGCCCGCTTGATAATTCCAAAATGCCTTCTAACTTGTCAAGTTCATCTCCATCCCCAATATAATCTATCTCAGAAATTCAGAGCCTAGTGAGTTTTATCCCCAAATATTTTCCGCCCTTTTTATCTGCTATTTGCATTCTAGACACTTCAGGGTTATCTTACCATCCTTGTCTTCAGTTTTATTCAGGCTAAGTTCTAAGTTCTTTTTCAGGCAAGACTCATTCCATCCTTTTCCTTTCATGCCAAAAGCAATTGATTTAATTTTCTTTAAAACCCAACCACTAATTTTTTTTCTTTTAAGTCCAGAAATGGATTACTTAGAAATCCTTTCAGGAAATGAGTTCATAGTTCAACACTTTCCAATAGAAATTTCAAACTATAAGTCTTGGCAGATCTCATCCAAAGACCTCACCACCCCACCATTTCTGGGAGGGGGGGGAGGGGGGAAAGAGGGGGAAGAGGGGATAGGGAGGGGTACATTTGTTAAGACTTATTCTATACACATTTTGTGATATTTATGTTTTCAAACCTATTTTAAGTCTTTGGTTTTTACATATTTTCCTAGGACCTTTGCGCAATTGTGGTGATGAAACATACATTGCATCAGCTGACTATCAAAAACATAAAATTTAACTTCCAATATGTTTGACGAAGAATGAGTTACCTGTTGAAAGATCCAAATTAACTGTACTGATCAGTCTTGATGAGGATGGACAAGCTGTATAGAGGGTCCAGTGCACTGGCGTAGCCAGAGGGGGGGCACGGGGCCATGCCCCAATCCCATATTAACAGCAAAATTCTGGCAAAATTGTGAACAATTAAAGAAATACAGCCTCAAATTTGCAAGTTTTTGGCCTAGGAAGTGCCATTTCCGGCAATCTGTAGGCAGCATTGATTGGAAAAATTTCTCTGAACGCTACGCGCCAACCCATGGTGGCGCTCCGCTAAGATACTGTCACGGGTTAAAAATCATACCAATGAGTAGCCCCCCCCCCCAAACATAAAATTTGCTACGCCAATGGTCCAGTGGAATGCTTTTCTGGGTCTCTCTTCCGAATATTGCGGAGTCGGTTTTCCAAAAAACCTGAGGCATCATGCTTCCAGGCCGAGCCAGGTGTAAACCAAAGTTCCTAAATAAGTAAAACAATTGCAAGCTTTATTAATGAGAATAAATATATAATTACCAGCAACACCTACCTAAAAGGTGTTTTATTAATTCTTATAAAGTGACATTTCAAATTGTAATTGAACACTTTGAAATGCACACAAAAAAGCTTAAAGAAATATTTTCATTTATGTTGGCAGAATATATGTAGCAAATGGATATGAAATATTGTGGATTTATATAAAGAATTGTTAAAAGTGCTAAACATCTCGATTTAAAGAAATAAATGGACACAAAGTTTCCTGAAATTAAAGGAATTGTTTCTGAAAATCGAAGAAAAATACCGAAAAGCAAAATAATTTCCAGGGAAACTGATTTTTAGGAGGATTTGTATGCTCTCTTTCTGGCTGGGAGGTCAACTTTGGACATTTTTAGCATACAATTTAAAATAAATTGGTAAGTCTGAAAAATAATAGTTTAACTTATTGAAATTTTTAAAGAATTTGGCAACAATTTTGTATTCATTCTTGAAAATGGGAAGCTTGATCAAAAATTGAAAAAAAATCAAATAAAATTGAAGGAAATTTTCTGAAAATGAGAAATATTTTCCCCAAAAAACTTGACACCCGACAGGATTTTTCCTTGGTTGTATGCTTTCTTCCTGGTTGAAAGATCAAATTGGGAAATTTTCAGAATGAATTTGGTACATTGAAGGGAATTTTGGTAAAATCATTGGGAAATGTATCAGAAAATTGCAGGATATTTTTAGATATGCAGCAACATTTAATGGAAAATAAAGTGATTTGCACGCTTCTTAGCCTTACCGACTGTATGAGCTATTTTGGCAGCAATTAGGAGTGTGATACGCATTGTTTGTATACTACAATTTTGATGCAAGAAAAATTGAAATATCTAATTGCGTACCATATATTACATACAGATTAAGTAAAAATCTACAGTATAATCAAAATTGGTTTATCAATTGGTAACTTGGCTTTAACCATCTTGCTTTGTATTCTAAACCTAAAATTGTACCTACCTGATACCAGATTTATCACCTAATTTCATATTTTTACCAAGTCTCAAACATTGTGGGGGGAGGGGGGGGGGAGGGGGTGACACCCCACATCCACTGGTAATTTACACCTATAATTACACGTATATACTTTAATGAAAAAACTATAACTTCATCTATAATAAAACTGTAATTTTTCACAAAAAGCATTTTAGCAGAGATGAGTCAAAATTAGATAAAAGGCTAATATCCAGCATGGATGACTCTTATAATTTAAGCATAGGATAATACAAACAGGTATATATATACACAAAGCAATTGCTTACATATCAGTCATGGTCTTCATTGTCCACAGCGGGAAATTCCATCACAATAGTATTGGCCATCCCCAGTTTCGCATATCTAGAAGGTCTAAGACATGTTGAAATGAAAAGAAAAAGCCTTTAATTTTTCATCAAAAAGCAATTACATATCTCCTGTACTGATAACATGCCTTCCATACATACTATTAACAACCATTACCCCATCCAGCTTTTAGGTGAAACACCAAGTAGTTAGAAGTCCTATTCCAGAGCAGATATTGGTTGGTTGCATTTCCTTTGCATTGCATACATGGATACACTAGAGACTAATTTTTTGAGAATTTCATGTTTTTTTTCTTAATATTACAGTAATTTCCTCTTATTCTCAATGCAACAAGACCTAAAAAAATCATTTATGCTGTAAGCCCTGGGGTCTTTTAAATAATAATGTTTAAACTCAAAATTAAAAGTCAAATTTTGGCGAAATTTTACTTGACATTTCAACCACTACCGCATTTCTACCACCACTGTATGTATTAGAGCTGTAACTGTTTAGCGTGTACACGCTACATGCTTGCAAATCCTTGTAAACGTTTACTAAATACTTCATTGCGAGTAATCGTTTTTTCATAGTCAGTCTTGCCGTTGAAAATCAATATGATCATTCATGATTCAAATTAACACACACATTCAGCTGACAAAATTCCAATCAATGACTTTTTACAAATTTTAAACCCGATTAGCATAATCCTTTTTAAATGTGAGAATCACAAATGCGCAGTAATCACCTATGAATGGGGATATTATGCACTTTGATTTCGCCAAAACCTGAGTCGGCTAACTTGTAAATGGCACCGCGAATGTGCAGCAGTAAACAGTGAAACTAACAATAGGCCTAGGCCATAACTGCTTTAAATCCATGATCAAAGCCCGTTTTACAAGCTGTTGATGATCGACCAACAAACACAGTCAAAATACTTCAATCGTGACAATCAGTACATTTACATGTAAATACTACCTGATGAGTCAAATAAATTTTGCAAGAAAGAAAAAATATTGCAAAATAAACAAACATAAAATGGTTTTGACAGAACTGAAATTCCAGGTGCTTCGCAACAATGGCGGCCATTTTTTCTCTCGAGAGGACTGATATTTCAAAACTTCTGTGGTAATGGCGTAGTTTTGAAATGTTTTACGGCGAGGTATCATAGGCCTAGTATGCAAGATTTTTAGTGGAACATTGAAAGCCGTAGCGCGTACGGCAAGAATAGTTACATGATGTTGAGTTTAAATGACATTAAAGAAAGTTATCTGTTTTTTCTAAACTGAATTTCCATGTATATTTTCCAAAAAAATGATAGTTTGTGCTGTAGAAGTAAACTTTTACAATTTGGAAAGCAAAACTCGAGCATCAACATTCAAGTGTTTTTTGGTCAATTTAAGAGTTTGTAAAACGGGCCTTGATTGCGTGGGAATTAAACTTTAACTTAAGCCCTGTGGCCTAATCTTATTATTCCCATTCCCAAATATTACATTTTATAGAAAATAAACACAGAAAAAACATCGATCAATGTCCATGACCTTTGATAACCAGTTGTGGTGCACTGGCGTGTTTACCCGACCAAAACTTGAACCTAGATTGAACCGTGGTCTGATAACCGCTACACCACAGTTGGTAGACTTACTTAACACATGTTATATCAAAAAGAAGTTTAATCCCAGCCATTAACATTTAATTCTCACTAGATGTCACAATTTGTTAAAGGTCTATGGACCCAAAGTTAAGCGCCGAGAACTAATAGAGCCTAGCCAGTACTTATACTCTTGTTTCCATGGTGCTAAGCGGATAAGAGTACTCGACTCCACCTGGATGGGACAAGCTAATTCCCCAATTTCGCAAGTTAATTCCCCAGCCGAAACTGGTATTCATTTCACAGCTGAGTAAACTGGAGCAAATGGGATAAGGTGTCTTGCTCGAGAACACAGCAAAAGTAAAAAGAGGGAGTAGGGGAGGGGGTGTGTCCTATGAATTACTAATTCTCTTTTCAAGTTTTTCTAAAGCTTTTTTATTATCTGTAATAAATTTGATTATGCTAATTATCTCCAATATTTAAATAATGAAGGTTTTAAACACATAAAACATTGATTTATTACTACAGTTGCCATGACAACTTCTATTTTATTAAATCTATGACTTTTTCTCTTAAGATGAATGCAAAACTATTGATCAAGTGCAAGATGTCAAATTTTGTCTTCCACGTAAAAAATCTTAGATCCGCCGCGAGATAAGTGGTTATGCATGAACAATTTGACCAAACTGATGAGAAATGGTTGTCATGGCAACCAAAAGTTTAATTTTTGGTGGCTCCACATCTAGAATTTATTCTTATGGTATGACCAACAACTGTGCCAAATTTCACGCTTTTCTCAAAAAGTGAACGATTTTCCACCAAATTCGCTGGACTAATATAACATTTATATTACATGGAAATGTTCCAGGCATGCCTGGAAAATGTCCTTGATTATAATTGCAACGCGAAGAATTTCTTGACATAATACGATCTAAAATTTAATAACAGCAAACACAATTTCTTTCGAAGTGTACACCATGAATAGTATTGTAACTTAATTGTACTGACTCCTGATTATGGTAACTAAAATTTACTGTTAAATTTTTAGCTATATTAAACAAAAGCTCAGCACTAAACTGCTAAATCTAACAGTAAAATGTGATTGCATTAAACAGGAGATCAGTACAATTAACTTACTATGCTACTCCCACCCTAATAAATGGCTAAAAAGCAGAGAGAAGCTTCTTTTTCTTATTAAACATTGTTTTAAGCCAAATTTCCCTGACAAGTATAAATATACAATAATCAGTTGGTTGATCTGTTTTTAAAATCAATTTTGAATGTTTTGTTTTATTTAATACATTTGCATCTTTATCTCGAGTGTTCACATCAGGATAACATCATTTTCTCGCAAGCAGTTTTGAAATGAATCTCTGTCTTTACAATAGAGAGAGAGTTGAACACACAATTACAATGACGGGGTCGTCGCCTGCGTATTCGGTTATGATAGTACAAATGCTATCACGAAACGCTTAATACGACCCGGACGAGAACACAGGTACGACGTACGGACAGACATAACATCGACAACCAAGTCAATGTCCACGGCCTTTGATAACCAGTTGTGGTGCACTGGCGTGTCTACCCACCCCAGGATTGAAGCCGGGGCCTCGTGGTCTGTAGACAGGTATGATAACCGCTACACCACAGTAGGTAGATAAATTACAATAGATTAGACAAGCCCATTTTATATGCTCTCTGAAATCTTTCAGGTCTGAATTGGTCTTTTGTGAAAGAATCCAAACACTGGTGTGTATGCCGACCACTAAAAGCCACTTAACTAATCGTGCATTCTTCAAGACCCCTTGAGTCGCCCGAGTTGCAGGGCTTGCATTCTTAATTGCGATCGAAATTTCAACTATTTTGTTGCGGAAAAATCATCAATGAAAAAAAAAAGTTTCATATCCCATTAAAGGTTTATAAAAAGCTTATATTGTTTCATGTAAACAAATTTTTTCTATATTACAAAGGTACACTTCATCATCCCACCAAATCCATTTTCTGTTCATGCTCGATTCCATTTAATTGTCGGACAAATTATGATTATAGTTTAAAAAAAGGTAAATATCCCCCCTCCTCTCAGGGAGTTACTAATAAATCTAAAATAAATTATGTTTTCACCACAACTTGTTTGTCCACATATCAAAGCTGAATGTGGACACAATTCACAAAAAGAATCTATTTTTTATTTAAGTAAACAGAACTTAAAAATCTTCCATTTCCTACATTCAGTTGCGCATCTATAATAACATAGATGTAACATCTTATTTCCCGCGCTTTTCGGCAGTTCTCTTAAGTTGAATCGTAATTCCTTCTGAGCCGTTTTAAACTCGCCGTCCACTTCCATGCAAACTATTATCGTCAGTGCTTCTCATATCTAACCAAAGGGCATAGTTTGTCGTTAGAAAGTCATGTAATTTAACATTTAATATATTCAGAGCTTTTGCCACATGCATTCCATGTTCGGTGGCCGAATCGTCAAAATATTTGTTTATTTCATCCCAATTTTGGTATATGTGAAGCCCATGGGCGTAAAGTTGATTTGGTTTATCTCCTATAGTAATTGTTGTTTTCTTAATTTTTGGGTTATTATATTTTTCAGTGTCTCTCTAATAAGCGGCACCACCGCCACCGTCAGAGGGATTTATAAAGATAAACAGGATACCTTTCATACTTCTAGCAGGAGATTGATATTCCAAATAGTATCGCTTTTGTTAAGTATCATTTGTCTATGGCAAAAAAGACGTTCATAATATACAACAGTTGGTGTTTTATATTGGTTTCTTATCATTCGGGCTAACTCCGGATTGGTAACCATTTTGTATTCCAAACTAATTCCACCTATTACATAAGATGCATTAGCATCTGTGCTCTTTATAACTCTGTAGTAATTATTGAATGTTAATTCATAACTCAATCGATCACCCAAACCCGATTAATAAAATGGCATATGATTTTGAAGCATTTCAAAATCCAAAGGAATGCAGAATCTGTTGTCATAAGCTAGAGCAATAACTTCATCTTTCCCGTCGTTTGAACCTGCACTTTTATCACCAACATTCACTCTTAGCTTCCCAATATTATCCGCCACAGTCCCATGATATCCCTCATATGGAATATTCATCAATTGATCTTGAGGTAACCACATATCTTTGTAACAATGGAAAACATCTGCGTCATCAAGTGAATAAACTTCGTTACCTTCAAACTTGATGGCAATTTTTTTAATAATGGCTCTTCCTATATTGTTGACAATGGCTCTATTATTGTCATTGTCTGAGATTAACCTTAAAAATAATGATAATCTTGTGATTCCCAGCACTATAACATCATCAGAGCCCAAATTTGGAAACTGCACCGTTAATAGTTGATTCTGATCAACTGTACTTGGAGTATTTGTGATTACAACAGTTTGCCTTATGCCTTTAATGGCCAAATGATTTTTCATTTTACGATAAACATTCAATTTGTGCCCATAAGTTTCAGACATTTATATTTGTAAAAAAATATAATTAAAAAAAATAAATTATGGCAAAAGGAAACAAATTAGAAGATTATTCTACAACTCCGGAGACGATGTTGATGATTGTGAGGACACTACCTTTGATGAAGAAAGCGATCTTGGTAGGCTCCTAATACTCCAATAGAATATCAAGAACGACTTGATATGCAGAGTTCAAATGAGCTGAGTTTATCAGGACAACAAATTAAATTATCAAAAACCAAAGTAGATGCATCTTATAATGCTATTAATGAAAATTATAAACTGAAAGTAACTTTTATTGATTATAGAAAATTTGCACATGATGGTGGAAAACTTTATTTCAACGGTAAGAAACATACCCATCAAAATAACTCCTCAAATTGTTTATCACTAGCTACTACTAGCTACTAAAAGTGATCTAAAAATTACCCATTACCAATCCGCCACCAACATGAATCCAAAGGTTCGAGAGGAGATTAACAATATAAGCCATTAGTCAACACACAACCATAAGAAATACCAATGCAAGATCTGCCTCAAACAGGCTGTCGAACGGGTAATAGAATGATTAAATGAACTTCTAGGTGTAAAACAAGCATCAATTCAAACTAAAGGGCTTCCCCTTTGTGAACTGCTAGCATTAGATGGAGTTTTAACTCGGACAAGAGGAGAACTAGTAAATAATCTAGGCAAGATGACTAGCTTAGTTAATGAAATTTTGAAGAGCGTAGAAATCTCGCTAAATATGAAAGGACTGGGAACGAAGAGAAACAGAAAGAGATATGTTGCGAAACCTAGAAGCTGAGAGAGCGGCAAGGCTGGAAATTAGCTAAAGCAGTGAAGCTTTACAAAATTAAACAAATCGAATAAAAGAAACTATTAATAAAATAACACAAGATCTTACCACATTGAGAAAAAAATAACAACATTATTTAGAGAACTAGGCGTCACCATTGTTAGTATTTTATCTGTTTTATCTTTAGCTATAGGCAGCATTGTCATATCTATCGTTGCTGGCTTTCGCGGTGATACTCCTAGTCCAGAGCCTGCACCCGGGCCCAGTCCAGAGCCCACACCAGAAGAAAAATATAAAACAATGGAAAAAAGATCAATTAAAACATCTTTCAGATCTTTTCAAAAAATTAGTAGCAAGGACACTAGAAGCGCTTCCAAGTATCATCGGAGCCGCGGCATTGTGGTTGTTTTATCTGTTAAGCGGTTCTGTTGGATGGCTAGCTGAACATGTCTGGACTCTCATTACTGGTATAGGGTTCTGTTGGATGGCTAGCTGAACATGTCTGGACTCTCATTACTGGTATAGGGTTCTGTTGGATGGCTAGCTGAACATGTCTGGACTCTCATTACTGGTATAGGGTTCTGTTGGATGGCTAGCTGAACATGTCTGGACTCTCATTACTGGTGTAGGGTTCTGTTGGATGGCTAGCTGAACATGTCTGGACTCTCATTACTGGTGTAGGGTTCTGTTGGATGGCTAGCTGAACATGTCTGGACTCTCGTTACTGGTATAGGGTTCTTGATTGTTATGTATATACACAAATAACTTTCTTCTTAGTACCTCATAAAGCATATAACTGATTTCAGCGATGGATAGAATTCCGACAACTAGGGCTACCTTTTCATTTTCATGATTTACTGCATCATCGGGTAAGACTGAAGGAGGCGGCTCCCTTGAGTCGCCTATCGGCTCCATTGATTAGCCTGCCGGCCCCAGGGCAGCCTTTGAGCTCCCAAATCCCTCAGATCCTTCGAGTCATTCAAGTCCACCGGTTCCCATGGGTCGTTGTTCGGAATAAACATGAGGGTTAAAACCTAAACCAGCCTCCTCCATCTCTGATAATTCCGCTATTTGTATATTGTTGTTATAGCCTTCGTATTTTCCAATGTGTAAATTCATATCCAAGGTATAATGTACAGGTCTTCCCCAAGTATGAAGTTTATACTACTTCGTGCATATTGCAAAGAATATTGATAGCGATCTATGCTGCCTTGTAAATCAACAGGTGAGTTAATACAATTTTCAACAATATTCAGAAATTGTTGTCGTGCATTAGTTTTGCTCCCTGGAGCGAGCACGCTTGTTTTCGTCTGAACTTGGGATCCTAGTATAGCATAAATATATTTTCGGATAGAATCATTGATTCTGTCTACCCCTATATCTACACATCCGTCAGGTCCTCTGATGACATTATACATCTTCTCATCCTCATCGTATGTTTCTTTACCTTTATCGAGAATAAAGCCTTTCCAAGCATTACTTACACTATTACTCTGAGCTATATATGCAACGGTATACTTAGATGGATGATTACCAAAGCTCATCTCTGTTGTACTCGAATAATCATTCCATTTATCATATGGATTGTTTAAGCTGGAATTATTATAATCATTGTTAGGCACTGGAATACACCTGCCACCATTATAATAGTATGCAGTTCCCAACCCATTACTGTGATTAACTTCGTGTTGTTTCCACATGGAGCGGGTGAAACATGAAAGTGTCCACATATATTTCCATAGGCAGACATATCTATGTTGCTCTCGAAAGCCGACCAATGATTTTGAAATGAAGCAGGACAGCCCATTTCTTTTGATAATCTTCTGACCTGATAATACACGTAAAACCTATAGACAGTTTTAATTATATGATTTTCAAGATTTAGGTGTTCATTAGATATGCGATCCATGTCGCCATCCATATAACACAATTTAATTGATTTTGCCAAAAGCTAATAGGCTGGCTACTCCACAAATTAACAATTTCATCAGATGTAGCATGAAGTAACTTGTATTTCTCAAAAATATTTGGAAAACTAACGCGGAAACTCTTACTATCAGATATGTATATACCCTGCTGTGTTAAATCTGTTTCACTAACTCCAGGACTTGGTGGTTTATATACACTGCTTACTTTACTTCTTTTTAAAAAAATACTTCGAAATGCTATTGGTAATGTTGCCATTTATCTTTTTCATATAAAATAAAAATGCATCATACGTTTGAAAAATAAGAAATTAAACCAATAATATTAGAGCATTCTATTGACAATCGGAATTCAAAAGAGGATTCCACAATCGTAAAATTAGTCATATATAAGGTAGGGTACTATAACGTTTCAAGAAAAAAGAATGAAAACTAGAACCAATAATATAATTACGGAAATACCATAAGAAGCCTGCCTTTATAACTTTCTGCAGCTGTATGACATAATAACCACACAATTTCCATTGGTGAAAATTAATGTAAACAGAAAAACAGGGCGAATAGCCATTGTAATTCCACCAGAGAAGTCTAATTCACCTAAATTTTCTGAAAATCTTGCAGATTTATTTAGTATGGATTATGGATGGTTGTCAGATGGAGAACACGTTGGAAGGATGAATTTGCAATCTTTTAAAGCTATTCATTTGCACTGCGATCAAATTTCCGTAAGTGATAATTGTTTTCAATGTAAAATCCTTAATTCTTTTAGAAATTATTTATGTTGGCGATGAACCTTTTGGGGTAGTATGCATATGGATTACTGCGGCAGCGTTCGCAAAGGAAAACCTTTGATACCAGGCCCAATTAGTGAATTTAAATTCAGTATAAAAGATTCCAAAAGACTAGAAATCAACAACCATGGTCTACTCGCAATGTTAGATTTGGAATTAACATTATTTTGTATACAAGTAAATAAAATGAGTATCTTTGGTCCAGAATTTGATTTCTATAATATCGATGACAAATTGATAGAGCTAAAAGCATATGTAAATACTGAAATAATTAAGACAACAAATATGGAGAGATAAGAACAGGAAGAATACTGAAGTCCGGAAATGCTGTAGCTAATTTATATGAAGATGATTATATAACTATTAAATGAAATGGAACATATAGGCAGCCAAGATTCATGCAGAAACGTGTCTTGGCTAACGGAAGAAGTATTGCTACTTTGGGATTTAAGATTAAGGGCACTAATTGAGCGGGCAGTTCGGGGGCTGGATAATATGAATTAAATGAATAGTTTTTTTTAGTGCTGATGGAACAAAATCTAGATAATTTGTCTTTAATACTTCTATAAATTGAATGCGGCGTATGCGCTAAGAAAGTATTTTTTTGTAAATGTACTGGACGAATATATTGGCAGAATACATTTGTTACAAAATTAAAATATATTGAAAAATATCTCGCATATATACATAAAATATGGAAGAAAAATAGGATTTGAGGCCGAGTGCCCCTGAATATCCAAATATTTATCCTCAATTGCCAGAAAATCCTACTAACGTAAATACATACAGGTTGCAAAAAAATGATTATATTCAAAAGGAGATTAAAAAGAAAAATTAAAGCGAGAGTCATTACATACAAAGTATGAAAAAATATATAAATATATTAAACTATGCAGAATCTGCTGCAGAAGTGACATCCATTGCTACCGATTCAATTGAAATTGTCTCTTTATCAGGTGTTGTAACGGCGCCCATATTGATCATTTTGGAAGGGTTTGCAATTATTTGTGGTATCGGAGTGATCTTCTCTAAATATTTTTCGCTAAAATTAGTAAAGAAAGCTAAAAAGCATAATGAGATTAGAGTTCAAGCTATTTCTAAACTGAATACTATATTAAGTTATATTTCAAAAGCCGTACAAGATGGTACTATAAATCAAGAAGAATTTGAATTAATATTGAGAGAATCTGAAAAGTTGTTGTGCAATGAAGGAAGAGTTAAGACATAAATTGGACACCGCTCAATTAAGTGGTTAAAAACAGGAAATTCTACAAAAACTTCCAGCTTAAAATTACAAACTAAGAATGTTCTAGAAAAAGAAATTCACCCTCCTGCATACATTTTTTGAACAAAAATATGTTTGTAAAAAGTAAAGAGAATGGATCACAGAACAAAAAAACAAATTAAGAAACATTTACTATAGTAGTTTTGGAATGTAGAAAGGAGATGCCGCAATAAAGAAACTAGCTAAACAAGCACGAGTTACAGATAAAGTTGCTAAAGAATATTTAACAAAACAAGCTTTGTAGCCAATTTACAGGGCTCCTCCAAAATATATTTCACGGCTAAAGAGTGTGAATAGTAACAGCGCAAAACCTAATGATTTGCATAAAATCGATCTATTATTTTGCCACATGATGAAATTGGTAGAAAACCTACAAATATGCACTTACAGTCTTCGATGTGGCGAGCAGGTACAAGGAAGCTGAATTCCTTACTAATTAAATAGCAGTTCAAGTAGCTAATGCTTTTGAGAAAATCTACAAAAGAAATCCGTTGGTCTTTCCGAAAATAATCATGGTTGACCCAGGAATAGAATTTATGGATAGTGTGAACACTTTAATGAAAAAACACAATGTTATTATTCAGAGGGATGAAGTTGGAAACCATAGAACGCAAGCAATTGTAGAGCGAATTAATATAACTTTAGCTGAACGGTTATTCTCTCATCAGTATGCTGAGGAATGGCGAGCCGACATACAAGTCAAGGGAACCATTCATTAAGTCGCTTGTCGGCTCCGACTCAAGGTAGCCATTTATTGAATCGCCTGTATGCTCCGACTCAAGGAGGCCATTCGACTCAAGTGAGCCATTCATTGAGTAGATCAACAGAGTGGGTTAAAAGGTTATCGAAGTTTCAAAAGCATTACACAACGAAGAAACTAGGTTACTTGACTCTAAACCTAAAGATGCGATTAAAATGAAATCTGTGAACCAAAGCCCATCGCTACGCACTCAGAAAGGATTCAAAGCCCATCGCTACGCACTCAGAAAGGATTCAAAGCCCATCGCTACGCACTCAGAAAGGATTCAAAGCCCATCGCTACGCACTCAGAAAGGAACCAAAGCCCATCGCTACGCACTCAGAAAGGAACCAAAGCCCATCGCTACGCACTCAGAAAGGAACCAAAGCCCATCGCTATCGCTACCCATCGCTACGCCTCAGAAAGGAACCAAAGCCCATTCAAAGCCCATCGCTACCAAAGCCCATCGCTACGCACTCAGAAAGGAACCAAAGCCCATCGCTACGCACTCAGAAAGGATTCAAAGTCGGTTATGAAGAAAAATGATCCCAACCACAGTCCTAGTCACATATTTATGTGCTCCGGGGAAGCTGAAAACGATACGCGATAGAAGCCACAGATCCAATTTGGGCTATCAAAACTTACAACATCAGAGCATATACTATTAAGGAAAATCAATCGGTACTATAATATTTAGATTGCCCAGGAAATGGTTGCCCAAAAAGATCATTTGTAAGACAGGAGTTACAAATTGTGCCCTTTGATACTAAGTAACCTACAAGTAACCTACAAGTAATCTACAATTGCAATTATAAGTATATAATAAAGATCTTCACAATGTAAATCATTATTCCAGCAACGTTAACATTACATACTTTAAGGTCTGTTATTATTATTTTATTCGGCGGGTATACATTGTACAGTTATTACCAGTATATGAAATTCAAATCTAGACAATAGAATCTAGACAATCTAGAAAAAAATTAAAGTTTGAAGATAAAAAAAATAATAATAAAGACATGGATCACATGATTGAAATTCTTAAAGAACAGGGGCCTAGCAATGAGTCGCCTCGCGGCTCCGACTCAAGGGAACCTCGCGACTCAAGGGAGCCTCGCGACTCAAGGGAGCATCGCTACTCAATGGAGCCTCGCGACTCAATAAAGCCTTGCGACTCCAGGGAGCCTTGCGACTCAAGGGAGCCTCGCGACTCAAGGAAGCATCGCCACTCAAGGGAGCCTCGCGACTCAAGGAAGCATCGCGACTCAAGGGAGCCTCGCGACTCAAGGGAGCCTCGCGACTCAAGGAAGCATCGCGACTCAAGGGAGCATCGCGACTCAAGGGAGCCTCGCGACTCAAGGAAGCCTCGCGACTCAAGAAAGCTTTGCAAAGGGAGCCTCGCCACTTAATGGAGCCTTGTGACTCTAACAAATATTTTGGTAAACTTTACACATTGAGGGCGTCGAGAAACTATAGAATGAGGATATCATTCAATTGTATGCAAGATATAAAGCAAAGTTAGCCTGAGGCCAAGATATAACCAAATCTTTGTGTGTAATTTCGCTATATATCAAGTTCGTGGAACACATATGAAGTCGACGATGAAAATGACTTCATCAAGGATTTAAAAGAGGATCCTTCTATCACAAATTCTTTGAATTCTATCGTATGCGGTATGTATCAAAACTTTGAGATCTATTTGGCTCCTGTTACGATCGCACTTATGACAACAAAACACGTAAAATAACAAAATAATACATTTAATCAACAGAAAAGGCAGACAATGAACAAACTTATGCAGAAGGGGATACAGATTAAATCAAAGTCAGAAGTTCAAAAAGTTATTAAAACAGTTAAGGAAAAGAATCCAAATAGAATTGCTGCAAGTAAAAAGCTTGCCGAATTTAATAGAAAGCAGAAAGAAAAGTTGAAACAATATGAATCAAAAGATTATTCGTCGCCTACGGGGAGCCACCCATTTAGTCGCTCCTGTCGCCTGCCAACTCCAACTCGGACAATTGGGATTGGCAGGCGACTCCTTCTTTTGATTCATAATTATAGGTTTTGGTGCTGTTATTGTTGCAGGTATTACCTTCTATAGATGGTACAAAACCATCAAAAACAAAGACAGTCATGCGACACGAGACAACACAAATAAAACTGAAAGAGTCGCCTGCCGGCTCCGGCTCAAGGAAGCGAAATCTTTTTGATATAAATTAATTTTGTTGAAATATTGTTCCCATATAGATAAAAATGGATACAAATAATATTGCAAATACCGCATATCATGGCGCTGTTATTGGCTGGATGAGTGTAGCATATAGCATTCTTTCCAAGAAGTTGCTCAAAATGAAACCTCCAGATCTAGGAAAATTTGATGTTGAAGATGGTATCAAGTTAGCCTTTGTAACTAACACAGAGCTGGCTTGTTAATCAAGGTATTTTACCATCAACCATAGTAAATAATAAACAAGCGACTGAAAAATAGATTTTAAAGAAAATTTATTTTTCATAAAAGATAATGGCAACGGCAATAGCTATGATGGTAGGATGGGCAATTATCAATGCACTTGCCTTTGCTGGTTCTGATTATATATTTAGCAGTTTACGTCCAAAACAAGCAGATGAGGAAAGAAAGAGACAGGATTTAGCATTAAAACAGTTAACCAAGCAAGAAATGAATGGAGCAGAAAAGAACAGAATATCTCTATTATTTAAATGATAAATTAAAAAAAGAAGCTCAAAAACAAACTTTTACTGATATCGATACCGCCTTAAAAGAATATTACATACTGTCTGGTAATCATTTGATTTTTCACCTCAACTTCAAACAAAGAATGAGCCAAAACTGAGAGCTTTTTATATTACGAGTGATGGTCAAAAAATTAGAGAAATTATTTTCATTTCTTTGGTTTTAGGTATTATTACATTTACGACCCTGCGGCGCTGAATGGCGACGACGAGTGAACACACAATTACAATGACGGGGTCATCGCCTGCGTATTCGGTTATGATAGTAACAATGCTATCACGAACCGCTTAATACAACCTGGACGAGAACACAGGTACGACGCACGGACAGACATAAACATCGACAACCAAGTCAATGTCCACGGCCTTTGATAACCCAGTTGTGGAGCACTGGCGGTGGTATTTTGTCTTCGCAAATATAGCGTTTATTATCAAATGGGTTGAGAGAAACTTGATCACTTCTACTGTCTGAAGATTACGATTACTTGATTTTATTTGCTTTTGCTTGTTTGTGAATTGTTTTGAATTAAAGATATAATCTTTGTACATTTCATGCGTAAGATTTCTATCGACTACGCATTTTTTAGCTCCTTTTGCTCTTCTTGAGATTACCCATTCCAACAAGAATACTCTACATCGATGTTGGTAACTGATCAAGAAAATGGAACTTCTCCTTACCGTTACCATTTTCATACAGGTTTTTCACAAGTTGGTTTAAAGAAGACGACATAAACTGGAGAGTGTCTTTGAATACCAGTGCACCATTTGGACATTAATATTAATCCCAGATATTTTTGTAGTTGTGAGGAATGCAGGTTACTTCTTCTGTATTTTGTAAAGAAGAAATGATAATATGAGAATCATAACCTTTTAGGTTGTAAAAAATACTGGTATTTTAAAATTATCTTTCTCTATACGAAGTTTGTTATTACATCTATCGTGTGCTGCACCGCGGAACTTGCCAGTAAAGTGATTATGATCTCTCACTTTACGGTGGAGGCTGCCTTGTTCTAATTTACCTCCAAAGAATATTTTCTTACATATCCAACAAGTTCTTTGTTGAATATTCTTTCATCCTCTGGAACCATTACTAATTCTTTTTAATTTGCTATTATGTGGTATCTTATTTTCTTATGAGTCGCTGATAATAATTGTAAAAACTTTGAACCAAGATTTTTCGATTCCTATTCGGTTGTAGCTGTGAATGATTCCCGCAGCATCCCACCATTAACACAACCATATAAAGATAACTGCACATCTTGTGCTCCTAGGTTATTATGATTCCCGCAGTATCCCACCATTAACACAACCATATAAAGATAACTGCACATCTTGTGCTCCTGGGTTATTATGATTCCCGCAGTATCCCACCATTAACACAACCATATAAAGATAACTGCACATCTTGTGCTCCTAGGTTATTATGATTCCCGCAGTATCCACCATTAACACAACCATATAAAGATAACTGCACATCTTGTGCTCCTAGGTTATTATGATTCCCGCAGTATCCCACCATTAACACAACCATATAAAGATAACTGCACATCTTGTGCTCCTAGGTTATTATGATTCCCGCAGTATTCCACCATTAACACAACCATATAAAGATAACTGCACATCTTGTGCTCCTAGGTTATTATGATTCCCGCAGTATCCCACCATTAACACAACCATATAAAGATAACTGCACATCTTGTGCTCCTAGGTTATTATGATTCCCGCAGTATTCCACCATTAACACAACCATATAAAGATAACTGCACATCTTGTGCTCCTAGGTTATTTTAATTTTGGCACTGGATTCGGGGGAGCGCGTTGAAGAATGCACTTAAAATCTGCATAAATAGCAAATGGTGCTTTTTCTATATTTCTGTAGTTCCCAAAATTTAAGTATGTGTCCTGGCATGCCAGGTTTTGTGTTCTTTTTGGGTGGGGAATGTCCTTTGTAAGCTGGAGTTATTATGTTTATACAATTTTCACAATGATCGACTTGTATTCTTTCAGAAGTGAATGTTGATTACATAAGTCGCAAAAATATTTTTGCTTACCATGTTTAGAAATAGAAATACATAAACTATTAAATTTAGTTATGAGAATAAAGTCGCCATCTCGGGCGCAATGGGACTCACAAACTCAACTTCGTTGTATAAAAATAGTAAACTAATTTGTGTGATAATAGGATCTTGTTTACTGTAATATACGGGATGTATATCATTCAATGATTTTATACTAGTTGAGCATTGATACACATTTACAGCAAAATTATTATCCCTTTATATCTTTGAAATATATCTTAGTGTTACGAGAAACTTGGATATTTTTATTTTGTGTTCATGTTTTTGTACTTAGAAACTCTACGTTTATTGATCTCTATCGGATAAAGATGTGTAAGAATTGACCAAAGAAAACATTTATTATCTTTATTTTAGATATTTAATGCACATTTTTATTATATATAGATTTTGGGCTTGGATTACATTTTGAACCTTATATTAGTTTAAATTGTACAATATTTATATAGATATTTTTATATCAAGAATCATACTGCCAGACTGTTTAAAATATATTCATATTTTTCTCAATATTTTTCATAGTTTAAACATTGTTTTAGGAGTTGATTCTTTAGTACGCAGTTCCACTAGCTTTGGTCTGAAATAGAAATCTTTTTTATATTTTTAATTTGTTGCTTTTTATTTTTATCTAAATTGTGTTTTAAATGCTCCTAATTCATCATATTGTTTAGATAAAGCCTCTTAAACTTTTGCCAATTCTCTGTAAAAGAAATTCAATGGTTTTGGGGAAAATCAACTTGGCCTCTTTATTTGGGGAAACATTACTCAATATTTTTAGATTTCCCTCATAAGAAAATATTAATTCCCATAATTTTCATTCCTAGATTTAATTTTAACCAAATTTAGTTTATTTCCAACAATATTGTGAAAGAAAGCCTTCACCTCAGCGAATAAAAAAGCTTCAGAAATATCTTGAGAGGGAGGTGGGGGAGGGGGGAGGAAGGGGGGTCCTGATGAATTACTAATTCTCTTTTAAAGTTTTTCTAAAGCTTTTTCATTATCTGTAGTAAATTTGATTATCCTTTCACGCAACTTACTTGATGTTATTTTCTTGTTTATAAAATCTTGTGTAACATCATTGATAAATTTATCATCAATACTATCATTTTTTTTACTGTCTATTTGATCCATCCATTTATTTTTATTAGAAAAAACATCTCTTTAGACCATTTTTTGAAATACTGGATTTGGCACCCGACCTTTAAACTTTTGATTGTTTACTCTGTCTATTACCAAATTCTAGAAATTGCAATGTATGGAATATTTGATCTATTCGGAGCTTTTATAGGACACTAAACCCTGTGCAAGGCTTTTATTTGCAACTGTGTATAGGGTAAGCCAGTAAGAAGATGTCAAAAAGGAAAAGAAAAACTGGCGTGATCATCTTCTCCAGAACCAGCGATAAGGGGCTCACAAAACCCAAATCAATGGTGCGGTTGGTTGAGACACAATCATGATCTAGTTTTTGCAACTGTGTATAGCGTAAGTCAGTGGGAAGATGTCAAAGAGGCAAACAAAAAGCTGGCGTGATCATCGTTTCTAGAACCAGCGATTAGGGGTTCACAAAACCCAAATCAATGGTGCGACTGATCTGATATGCTCAGTTTCCAATGACGGGGTTGACAATTTCAATGTGGGGATGCGCTCTAACAGGAGCTAGAGCATAAGCCGCCGGGTGGGGTACGGGGTGAGGTAGGGGCTCCGCGCGTGCTCGGCATTTGACGTAAAACAGACTGAAAGCTAAAGTGAAAGCTTCGGCACCGTGTTTGGGGTTCACGGTTAACACGTCCCCCAGCTTTTAGTCTATTTTACGTCTCAACCGAAAGCTAAAGTGAAATCTACGGCACCGTGTTTGAGATTCACAGTTATCACGTCCCCAGCTTTCGGTTGAATAATTGTCATTTTTCTTAATTATTGAAAGCATTTTTTGGGTAATAACTGGATAAGGTATCACATCCACTTTACAAGAACATTCTTTTCCATCTCTTCATTCATATTACACTGCAAATAATCAATCTTATTTCAAAGAGATACATAAAACATGGATCTGTGTCGATGGCATCACATTTTGTGCCACTTTGAGAATTCATATTCCGTGTTTACCAAACTACCAGTGAATCACGTACAACGCAGACAAACATTATTTTGTCAATTTTGGAAAACAAATTATTGTATATCTTCTGTTACACACAAAAAGTAATCTTTAAAAGGTGAGTGCACCTATCTTCCTAAAATATCTTTAGGAAGTATCAACCAAATATGTCAAAAATCATCATAATTTATGATGATCAATGATGAACAATTTACGTTAGAAAAATATGAACTTCTTAGAACTCTGGTAAAGTGATCAAATTTATCAGAACAGATCTGTCTTTGCCCTTCAGTCAAGAAAAGGGGTGAATTTCATAAAATCACACCTTTTTGGCAAACCCTGGTGTTCTTTCTGTTATTGTGCGTCAAATAATGGCATGACGTGGTTACTTTGATGAGGATGAAATGTTCTCATCAATCTTTCTCAAAAGTGCATACACACCCTCTAAGGAATGCGCATATGGTGATTACCTTCACTGCTTAACTCACAGATGACGATAGTACATGTCAGGTTAATACTTTACGCATTATTATATTTTATAATCTGGACACATCGATCCACCATGAAACAATAAATAGGATAGTGTTATTGACACGACAGCACGATGGATGAACCTAACCCATGTTCAGCCTCTATAAAACGTCAGTCACAACGCGTGTTTTTCATTTGAACATATCTACGAAGGGAGTGGGGGTGCTAATATCCTTCCTGCAGCACCAATGTCGCCCAATCAGAATGTCTACTTTGTCATCTTCTTCCATCAATATCTTTAACAGTTTTAGCTGTTTAGGATACGGATTTCCCACTTAACCTGAATGCATTACACTTAAGAACATTCACAAATAAAGATGGGAAGGTGCAAGGATGTTATAGAGTGCAAGAACGCAACAAGACGTTGTAAACGAGGGTAACGGTAGTGGTGGAGTAAGTCGGCAGCGAAAGGGATACTGGGGGAATCAATATTTTCCTATATATTTTATGTCGAGGGCGATGGGAAAGCATTAGGTAACCAGCTAAATATAACCCATTAAAAACAAAATAAAAATTTTAGAAGGGTGTTTCCTGGCCAATGATGAGGCACCCCCCGCCAATAAAAAAATATGAGACCTTTTCCTTAACAGATTCATAGTGTCTATATAACAACACCGCCACTCGTGGATTCGGTGGTGACTGACTGATGAAGATGGGACATGTGAAGATTATTAGCTGTCAGTTAAAGTAACAAGTTTTATTTGCAAATCAATGAAAAACATGCTAAGAAATTCTACTTGATCATGTGCTACATTTGATTTTAGCCGTTTCTTGTTGTGGTTTGAAAGTGAACAACGACTTAAATTAATATTTCGTCTAACCAATTGGAAAACGGCTCAATCCTTCTACTTTTTATATTTCATTTCAATCCATTCATGTTACTATTATAAAGATCATCAAATAGAGCTGGTGAAATATAACTACTCAAATTGCTCCGATATCTTGGATGACATGATCAAATCGGAATAACTATCTCTCTGATGTCATTACAGATTCTGTTAAGGACACGGTCATAGCCATCATTCTCACCAACTTCGACGTTTTCTCTGGATTTGATTGCCGCTGCTAATAAATCTTTTGACGTTTTCGATGTAAGTAATAAAAGCATGTCATCACAAGAAAATTTGAACTTCTCTAGAGACACGTTATGAA
>JAIGNY010001483.1:55000-150000 GCA_020152595.1 Chiridota heheva | reverse complement strand
CTTCATGACGTCAGCTGAAACACCCTTACACGGACATGAAAATTATAATGCATTTCTTTATAAATGTGATTAAACTTTGTATTCAAAAATGATGTGGCAAACAGTTTTAACAGCATGTTTTGATATTTTCATGTGTACACACAAATTTCCTTGACCCTTACAACAGAAAAACAATTGTTTCATATGCTAGAAAACTTGAGGTAGATTATACAGAAATGCAAAGCATTCCAACAGCCTGCTGAGCTGATGACATCATATTCTGCATGTTTTGAAATCAAAATGGTAACTCCCATGGTACTATCAAGTAGTAGTATTAAAGTTTTTAATGATTACAAAAAATGTGTTAGATTGCTTTGGGAGTTATGAAACTTGGTCAGTAAATTTGTTATTTTCATTTCTATTACATGAAATAAGGATTATAACAGACTATATGTCTCCTTTAAAAAGGATTTAAGTTTATACCTTTTATTTAAACAACACAAAATATTTACAGATGCTATTTCAGGATTTAGGATAGAGTTGGGTTTTGTATTTTTGGGACTTTTATCCATGTGCTTTATAGATTAGAGACCATTTCTCATGGCTCTGAAATTAATCCTTTGTGTTTTGTAAACACTTTTGTGTCCCTGGCTGTTGTCAGGCTTGTTTTTCGTGTGGCCTTTGGGCCCTCTTTCCGTGCCTACTTTATTTTCTACTGTGTATGTATTTTTATGTTTCACTTTGTAGCACGGCCTGTGTTGTAGCATAGCCCAGTCTTTAAACTAGCCAGTTTCAGTTCAGAGACAATTTCTGTTTTTATTTGTTAACAGTTTTTTCCTGTTATTGTGAGATATATTTTTACCTAACACGCTATGATAGCAGATTTAGGGTCAACTCTGGATTTAGTTTCTTGAGAAACCAAATGGCAGCCATCTTAAAATTGAAAACGGATAACATTTTACATTTTTAGCATATTTTCTCAGATCACAGAAAATGAATATTTATACAGTTTTCCTTGTTAAGCTATATAATGGAAAATTAAGTATAAAATAGTGGAATATTCATGACCCACGCCAGTTTTGCGAACATTTTCCAAGATATTTATATTGTTTTCCTCGTTTATTTTAAATTGAAAAAGTTAACCTTCGTAACTTCTGGTATGTATCCCTTAGTCTAAAAACTTGGGCACATATAATAAATAAATTCAATAATTATAAACTAAGACCCGTAAAAAGAAGAAATGTTCACCTAGGCCTACTTGGCTTGCTACCTTCTCACAACTGTGCGCGCCGAAGTAAATGTACCTAATTAATTCATATTCTATTGAACACCAGCCATGCTAGCGTAGCGTAAAAGTTGAAGTCGGGCGTACAAAAAAATCGTGCGTATAAAACATGGCGTATCGGAAGCAGTTTAAGACATCTGATTAATGAAGTAAATGGAAGTGTGTATTCATTTGTAGTTTGCCAAATGCGTCCTAAGCAACTGAGGTGACAATCAAGATATTGAACAGATGAATGGAAAGGATGTTGACATGCAACACCATGTCAACCGGAAGCGTCAACAATTTAAGTAAAGCGCCTAAAATTAACTTGAACTAAATTTAGGTCTACTGTCATATTTTTTCAATTAAAATTGTGTTACTGAAAATCATTATGAAGTGTACTAAGAACTAATCAAAATGCACAAATACAGGAGTTTCCATTGTTGTTCCCTATCGTTGGTTTCATGGTACGTCTGCGTGCGAAAAAGGCAAGGGGTGAAACTCAAGGAGAGAGCACTTTTTTATGCGGCCACTTGAGTCCTATCATCTAATCATGGTGATCAAAATGTATCACAACCGTTATTCTCATTAGCAAGTGTGAAAATAAGACTTTAAATAAATATCAGAAAGGGCACTTCTTTCCCTCTTGCCCTCGTGAAATGGAGAGCAATTCTTTCCCCATTGCCCCCGTGAGATGAAGGTTATGGGATCGTCCGTTGCCCCATGGTCCTGGCGTTTTTGGTTTCATTCTCCGTCTCAGAAGGCTTTGATTATTTCGTTTTTCAATTCAAATTGTAGCAGTACTGACAGATCTATTCTAAATGGTCCCGATTTGTTTTTAAATCAGTGGTTTATGCAGCCTAGCAGGCACCCAAAATACCCAGCAGAACCGCGCATGTTTGATAATTTGGGATAAGTGCTGTTAATCTAATCAGCCTGCCCAAATTTAAAAAAAATCGCTAGAAGGGGACCCAACTTAAAAACAATTGCTGCTTTATATATATATATATATATATAGAATTATATATATATATATATATATATATATATATATATATATATATATATATATATATATATATATATATATATATATATATATATATATATATATATATATAAATATATATATATATATATATATATATATAATATATATATATATATATATATATATATATAATATATATATATATATATATATATATATATATATATATATATATATATATATATATATATATATATATATATATCCTCTCATTAATACTTATAAGATATACTGTAGTATATGCCCTTTGAAAAGTTAAATGATTCTAGTTTCAAAATAAGTCCACCAACAAATCGTATATAGAAAATTAACTGCAACATATTGGCATACATTTAGAATTTGAAGAATTTGCCCCGATAAATGATGATTGTGGTGTTATTTTATTTCAATCTGAAATTGTGTTTAAAAAAAGGGTCATCCTCTGTCTAATTTTATCCCTAGAATATATACATTCTCTTAATTTCCCCGGAATTATTCATTCTCCCTCCCACGCCCCCGCCCCGCCCCATTTATCATTGTTGAGACATTTTGAACTTGGTTTGTATATTTAAATCAACATTGAAAGGGAAAGTAAAGGAGGAAGGGAGGGAGGGGGTTAGGGAGAGTATACAAAATAAATCCCATATTGCAGTTAAGCACATGATTCAGATTGGTGTAAGAAAATATCTTAAGTGTTCCAAATTTTTTGTCCAAGATTGTAGCTGCTTTGGATCGTTCTAATGAACGTGCACGGAAAAGACATAATTAATACAGGACAGAATTATATCTTCCGAATTTCAGGTATTTATGTTACTCTTATGGAACTAAGGGTCCTATTCCTGTTTCAGATCCACATCATCTTAAATAAAGAAAGTTTCCGTACATATTTTTCTACCCCCATTGGCCTGAATTCCTCCTGTCTCTCCTGGGTATAGCTGAAAGACCCCACCTTCCACCCCCACCCCAACTGAAATTGATACAATTTTGATGAACCGTAAAATTGCTGATGGTCTTTTCCCTTTAATTTTAAATTTGCAATCACGATAGTTAGGAAATTCAGAACAGAATTTCTTTGGATGATCGAAACCAGGTTCGTACGTCGACAAAAGCGAAATGGGTGCACTTGAAATTCGGCCCGGCAAGATCAAACTACATAAAAAGTTAAATTTGCTTACATCGAAAATATTATGTTGTGTCCTTATTTCACTGTCCTATCATATTCCTTTTAGATTAAACGTTCTTCAGCCCAAGAATACTGTTCTACAAACAAAACAAAGGTATCCATTAATACATTTTGATCAAATAACTGCACCGGCACGTGCCGCGCATCGGGCACGTTCGTCCAGTTCGCTGGCGTTATATTTATTATTACGCGCATTGGTGTTGTGCACCCTCGTTAAAAAAAAAGTTTCAAAACGTACGGTTGAGCTGAAAGAAGTATACAATTTTGGCTTTCTTTTTTACTCATGTTTAATAATTTCAGATGTTTTGGCTACAAGATTAATAGCAAAAACCGGAGAAGTTAACTATATATTTTTATCTGCCACAAGTACAGTAGTTACAATGTAACTGGTGACGTAAATGGACGGTGTAGTCGTGATTTTAGGACTGAGGCGATTTCCACGTTAAAACAGATAGGACGGAGTCTCACTCTGTATTGCATGTAGTGCATAGCATGTAGGGCATACAGGGGGAGGTGTTATCTCACTATTGTCCACCCAAAGCTGGTTCACTCCCTCTCTTGAATTGTAAAGCTGAGAGTGTGAAATGTAACATACCCGAAGCAAATACAAACTGACAATGTGATGGCTTGAAAGATTTTTTTATATGAGAAATATCAACAATTATTGCATTTGCCCAAATTGGGAAATGGCGTAGATGGCAGGATACGTCATCTACCATCATTTTAATGCCAATTACTTTGGACTTACTCAAAAGTTTGAGGTAGTTGGTACATCGTAGCACCATATTTTCATGTCAGAAGCATACAATGCTTTAAAGGGAAGTCTTTGTTGTGAGTTCAATATCCTTCTTAGGGGATTGATTGCAAGATGTAGATGCAGCATGCTGTCCTGTTTCACTGTCACCAGCGTCTGCACAGCTAGAGAAAAGGCCTGAAATGATCAAACTAAGAACCTGTAGACAGTGCCCGAATCGTATATAGTCACTGCCCAAAATTTGAGGGGAGGGGTGTCTAAATCTGACGTTTGATATTATTGTCCACAATCTGGGGTTTTAAAAGATCTTGATGTTATATATGGAATGCAAAAGTGCGGACCCTTCCATTCCATCAGAATTGTGGAACAGAAGTTGATTTTCCATTTGGTCCACCAGTCACTTCATTTTGTATCACCAATTCTGTGGCAGTGGACGAAAATGTTACTTTCACGGGGTACGTTTGATCAACTTTTTCTTATTTAAAATAAAAAGTAGAAGATATGTCTCTGCATAATCCCCACTAACCCTCCCCCTCAAAAAAAAAAAAAAAAAAAAAAAAAAAAAAAATTTTTTTTTTTGTGGCGCCACCTTAATTTTAGGGTTTACTGTCTACCAATGCCATTTTTGTCATCAATTGGCCAACCAGTGACATAAGATTCCTCATATCGGTAGAATCGATGTAATTGTCCATATACTCAACCAAAATGACTACATATTGACACTGGGGTGAACAATCAATATAAACTTGTTTTGCAATGTATACGCAATGGAGATTCATGCCAATTACTGATCTTTAGCGGGACACCTCGATAACGTTTATATCAGTTGTTTGCTATTGAATAAAAATTAATGCGGCTTTTGATTGATATAGATGACAAGGCAACTGTGTTTGTAGTGAGCTAATATAAAGAAATGTTGAGTTTTGGTTACCAACGCAACATTTTGTATGCTCTGATAGTTATAAAGAAGCAATACTTGTCCCTCAAATGGTAGCCATTTGGAAATTCAAGCATAATGAGCCATTTTTAAGTTCACTATGGCTAATGAGGTCTCATGAGGTATCAATATCTACTTGAAAGGTACTTATATGGTGTAATGCAAATGAAGAAGCTCAGAAATGATCAGTTAAGGCTATTACTTCATTTGATTTGTCACTTAGAAAATAGCAATAATTGTGTTGTCCATTTTGAAATTCAAAATGACTGCCACAAAAATTCTCGAAAATATGAAACCAACCCCATTTTTATAGCTTAAGGTATACGGATGCCAAAAAACATTGATTTCAAGAATGTAGCAAAACTAAACATAAAACTACACAATAACCTGCACTATAAATTGCACGGGGCAGAAGCGCCATTCCTAGACTTTCCTTTTTGTGTTAAAAACGCTATTTACATTTATGTCAATATAGATTCCGATATTTCAAAATCTGCTATGCTTTTTATCCTTAAAAAAGTTTTCATAAGTGTTATTCTCAGTAAATTCGTGCCCTAATGTGTCTAACCGAATGTTTCTCACATGTTATGAGTAACATATGTGACGCCGAACACCTCTTGAGTAGCGATATTGCGCTTTAAGAAAGGCTTTTTAATAGTTTTTGTTTTATTTTCAAAATTCAAGCAACGTATACAATGGTATTGTTACATATTTTCTGTAATTTTAATTACATATTTTCACCATTGCATGACATTGGTAAAAGTAATATTCTTATAGTCAAAAATGTATATTATATGATTGAGGACAGCTAGTGGATACCTAAATAAGCACACTGGAGCAGAAAGAATGTTGATACAATAAGCTATTCAAGTTTAAAGCCCTTAGATAATTAAATTTACACGACTGCAGACAGGTAAAATGTTAGGAGCTAGAGTATGTTTGGTTTACGACTCCCACATCTATTTAGCAATGACACATGCAAGATGGGGCAACGGATTAGTCGCCCTTGCTCGCACCGCACGGGCATTTTGCCCATCAATGCAAGGTTCAAGAAGTGCCGGAAATCGAAGTGACTTTTCTGTTTTGTGCTAAAAACGTTATTTACGTGTATGACGATTAATAATGGTCTCGATACTCGATACATATTTTATGACTAACATGTGTTAAAATGATTTTTTACAAGTTCTTTTATTTTCAACATGCCAGCAATTTATAATGGTGTTGTTACATATTTTATGTAATTGCATTACAATGGTGAAGGTAATATTCCTGTGATCAGGAGTGTAAATTGAATAATTGAAGACCATTAAACGAACAAAAAAGCGTTTATTTGTTATCTCTACAAGAAACTATTTAAGCTATTTAAAGCTTTAAGATAATTAAGTACGAACGGCTGGGACCATGCCAATATTAGGCCCTGACATCTACGACATTGCTACTCGCAACGCCTTCACTCAGTTTTTAAAAATAATGTACACAATGTGTCCGCTTAAACCATTCCTAAAATAAACCCCGTACGTACAAGTGTGTATTTAATTGCACAGTGTATGCATGGAGTGTGAGGTCAGTGATGCGTACATTTTTCATAGATATTTATTATTATTATTATTATTTTATATCTGAGAAATTTTCGATTGGCCTTAAGATGTTTGATTTTCTAACATGTGGAGAAACGGAACATCACTGATGTAAGGGCGTGAATCTTTCATGTACTTTAAGTGTGAATATACATGAATAACATTTCGCAATATTGTGTGTGTTTTCATCCCTTAGAAAAACACATTTGGTACGTAGGTAACTTATGCACATGCAAATTATACGGTTAGCTTCAAACTCAGTCAATAATTATAAGCGAAATTATTTATTTATTAAGTCATTTTTTCAAAGAAATACAAAAGAATGATCATGAAAGTGCCCCTTTACATTAGATCGTAATTTTTATTCAAAATTGTCATCGGGACGCGAAACCAAAGTAGTTCATTCTCATATGTTCTTTAATGACTAGTTTAGTGGTCAAACAATAGCAGTAAAGACACCATTGGAACTCTTATTCCTTAAGGAGATACAAGTTTGAAGTTCTGCATCATTTGTGTAATATCGACTAAAATCAGACTAGAAGTCAAACATAATCTAAGTAAGGGTTATTATAATTTACCATCTGAAGAAAGTAAAATGCTTAAACAAATTTGAAGAAACTGAGGATGAGAGTGCCAACCTTCCATAGTAAACTAAAGTTTGTGTACCAGTCACTTTTGTACACATATTACAGAACTTGAACTTGAATATCTCATTAACGGAATAAGACTTATGCAGATAGTGTTCTCAACATTTTGTTTCTATATTAAAATCCTCTTTCATATAACTTGTTTTCCCACTAGACCAATCAATTAATTGTACGCTATGCATGAATAAAGTTAAAATGGTCGTAAACTGTGTTCCTCTATTTGCTAAAACAAAGGTTATCTGGGCACCAGGAAAATACTCAGTGGCAAAAACAACCACATCTTTTGTGTTTGAGTTTTTAATATAGGTAGCACTGAACTTATTAGGTTTCACTGCGCCAGTCCAAAATGAGACCCCACAGAAAAAAGGATAATGTAATTATTTTCGAGAGGTCCCATTTCATGGGGTAGCCCGGTAAGCTCAGAGGTTGAAAAGTTCGGGAATGGGAGAGAAGGGATAGGACTCGAATATACATGTGCAAGCTGAACAATATCTGCCTCAGAAAAAGTTTCACGAGGAGCTAAATTACCATAGATTCATACCAAAATTTAAGTCATTCGGCAATGTGCACAATACTTTTTCATATCACCTAAAAAATAGCCAAAATCTCCGCTGAACTCCTATTGATATTACCCTCACCTGAAAGATATTATATAGTACGAAATATCCTAAATCTTTCGAGTTTTTGTGGGAAAAGGACCGCGAGCGTCACTCTTTTATCATAGGTTTCAATGGGACAAATAATTAGTTACGTGCTACCTTTAAGTATCAGTTTTTCATGGAGGTGCTATTTGCGTGCGACCTACTTTCATGTTAATTTCGTTTGTACGTGACTACCTCGACCCTAAGATTCCTGATCTACGACTTCCTGTAATAACAATTTATTGATGATTGCTTGTGACAGCATTGTTGCGGTATCAGATAATCATCACTTATCGACAAAGATAGCTTCGTTTGCTTTTTTGGGTCATAATTTGTCTTCATTCTTAGACTAGATATTTGCATGAACAATACCGGGAGTTGTTTGTCAGTTGTGGCTTGACAGCGAGTCTAGTATTGAAATTTCCATAAGCTTAAATTTCTTTGATACCTTAACTTGCCAATTTGAGAATAATTACAAACGTTCATACATAAAACTTATGACTTCGATATATATTTTCAAATGTGAAATATAATACTACGTGATTATTTCTTAAATAAGAATCAGTGAAATGTGTAAGAAGAAAGATTAGTTCGGGCCAGTAACTTAAAACAAACAACCTAATTGTAGAGCTCCGCAAGTATTCACATGCCAATATTGTTGCCCCTACATCTACGACGTTGTAACTCGCAGCGTCCTCACTAAATATTTCCTAAATAATGTACACGCTGTGTCCGCTTAAACCATTTTCAAATAAACCTACGTACAGTGTATGTATAATTGTACACTGTATGTATGGGGTGTGGGGGCAGTGATGAGAATTTTTTTGGTGGCCTTGAGATGTTTGATTTTTAGCATGTGGACGACGACGACTACGACGAGTGAACACACCATTACAATAACGGGGTCGTCACCTGCGTAATCGGTTATGGTAGAAACAATGCTATAATAATAATCGTGGGGGCAGTGAAACAATGCTATCACGAAACGCTTAATACGACCCGGACGAGAACACAGGTACGACGTACGGACAGACATAACATCGACAACCAAGTCAATGTCCACGGCCTTTGATAACCAGTTGTGGTGCACTGGCGTGTCTACCCAATTCAGGCTTCAACCCAGGGCCTCGTGGTCTGTAGACAGGTATGATAACCACTACATCACAGTAGGTAGATAAGCATGTAGACAAACCGAACATCGCTTATGTAAGGGCGCGAATCTTTCATGTATACGTCAAACTGCAAATATCAAACTCCTGGGCTGGCATAAACTTGAATACGTCAATTATTATGTTGTTTGTGACTGCTTAGAATCAGAACAACTCCCTCGTAGAACTGAAAGATTGGGCAGGAAGTGGATTAAATGTGCAGTAATGGGAAGTCTGACACAGCTGAAATGAAATTGTATTCGCATTTCGAGTGCCGAAACACTTTAATTAGTTGGCCAAACCAAAGTCGTATAATTGCAAAATGACAATGGAATTGAAAAACGTATTTGCAATAGCCTTAATTCGCCATATTAGAACTTTGATAATAGATCTTCTTTACGGTTATACTTTTAAAGTATAATTTTGCGAAGATGGTTAGATAAAAACAGATTGAGAAATACATAGTGTTAACTTATATCTTATATTAATGCAGTGCTTGCGTTTTCGCTTCCATCTCCTCCATCGATTACCCAAAGGGGAATGAACGACATGCGAAATAATCATCACGTTATGATTCCCATCTCATACGATGATATATTGTGTTTAGTGCAGACGTGGTTTTCAATTCTTAAGATTGTTTCGTTATTATCTTTCCCTCGAGAGAGACTTATTGAAATAAATGAGATAAGATTGTTTGGAACGTGTAATAACACTGCTTGAGATTCATTACCAAATATAATATTAGTCTTTTTGTCACCATGCATGAAGTATTTGTTAGTTGATATGTTGAAATGAATAGAAATGACATCGTCAAAAGCTCCTTTCCAGTCATACTAGAAAGTACGTTCTTTATAAAGTATATTATTTCGCTCAAATTTTTAGTCGGTTAAATCTTGGGTTAATAACCCCTGGCTATATCATTCCTATACCATATGTCAACAAACATCTTTATAATTACTTTTAAATAGCCAGGATGTCTGATTGCTTGATTGCCTCAACAAATGAAATCTGGCAAATTATACAAATCTGACCGTAATTAGTGTGAAATTATCATGGAAAAGCGTTTTGTAGCAAGTGCCACAGAGTTCGCAAGAATGACCAAAATATATGGGGTCATTGAAATCGACAATATAAGTTGTATATGTGTCTTGTCGGATACCGGAATATAACATAACATCACATAACATAACATCACATAACATAACATCACATAACAAAGCATAACATAACATAGCATAGCATAACATAACATAGCATAGCATAGAATAATATAACATAACACAAGATGACGGGCTAAGAATGGTTAGCCATCCCATGAAAAGCTTAAATTAACACCACCACCTTCACCATAAAAGAACAACGCAGAATAAAACACGCCCAGAGTTGGTAAGAATTTGTAGACCTTTACTTTGAAATTTTGAACAGAATTGTAGCTAGCCACCCACTCAGGCAAACCATTCCACTCATCAACAACACTTTGTGAAAAGCTAAAACGCCGAATATCAATCCGTAAAAACTATTTGTCAAATTGTTACCACGCGTGCTGCATGAAAATTAACTGAAACATACAAGAAATTACAGAAATTACATATAGAATGATTCATTGAAAAGTAATTTGTATTCGTATGATTATTTTCCGATAACAATATAATAAAGATTCTGGAAGAAAATAACAACCTAGTACGAATGAAAAAATTACATTGTTCTTGGACTCTTCCTTTTATTTTGCTTGGAAATGTTTGGATTCATGGTGTTTACCTTGCAAACAGGTTCCGCCCAAACCTCAATAGGAAGAGGGGGATTAAAGGCGAGGGGGAGGGGGAGTATCCACCTACTTGCTGGATGGAATGTATGAACAAGCTCAGGAGAAAGTCAGACTGACAAAAAACATTGTGATGCATGTAAAAATTATCGCTTTCTAAAGCAAGTCTTTTGTATACTGTAGACCGAAGGTCTCTATTCTGCACTTTCGTGGTCCAACTCTTGTGGCAACACAAAAATTACATCAATCTGTGGGAATAACTTGCTTATTGATAAACTAAAGAGTTCCACCAACATTTTTTGCACGTTAAGGAGTAATTAATAAAAACATGTTAATTGTAACATAAAGTGACCCTCTACTATGAAAAACGATCTTTTTTGTACATTTAGATGTCCAAGACTGCCGCCAATCAGTGGCGTAACTAAAGGGGGACAGGAGGGGCAGCCGCTCACCCTCACTGGGTCCGGCTCGGGCGCTATAAAGGGGCCCTTAAGAAAATATACCATTATACCTATATACCCTATGGGTCCGCAGGGCCAATCGCTAGCTACGCCACTGCTGCAATTTCACCGATTTTGTGACTTAGACCACAGGACAAAATAATGGCACTACTTTAAACGCAATTATTGAGTAATTCTTTTTTCAAATGACACAATATAGTCTCTGAATATAGAAAGAAAGAATATCATTACGGTCAATGAGAAGAATAACTATGTTACAGTCTTTGTCTTATCATGTTTAATCTGCTGATTATAAATTCTAGTGGCTGTTATTGTTGTAAAAGAAGACATTTTGATTAAGATATTGGGGAAGGAATAAACAACCACTGATAAAAATTAGAACAATTCAGGATTTTCGAAGACTTTAAACAGTATGTTATTATAGGAATTTGCAATTATTTGTCTTTTCATGATTTTTGTTTCCTCTAATATGGAAGGCAATTTCATACTGTGGGTAATCTGTGTATTAACTTTAGTAATTGAACTAACAAGTCTTGCTTCTTTTTCCTGAAAGTATTATTCATCCTCTTCATATTCCTCTCTGTGCAAAAAGTGACGAGTTTTAGGAATAAAACAACATAACTTGTTTTTCTTTCAAATTTAATGGACTGACATTATGAAGCTTACAACTTTGTGGAAGTAAGATTGAGGAGAGAATACTTTTTGAGTTTGGCAAAGACAGTCGTAGTTATATTATCGTGTGCCAGTGCATGATAACTAAAAGACATAACGGAATAGTTCAGTGGTCAAGCAAGTTCATCAGTTATATTATCGTGTGCCAGTGCATGATAACTAAAAGACATACAGGAATAGTTCAGTGGTCAAGCAAGTTCATCAGTTATATTATCGTGTGCCAGTGCATGATAACTAAAAGACATAACGGAATAGTTCAGTGGTCAAGCAAGTTCATCAGTTATATTATCGTGTGCCAGTGCATGATAACCAAAAGACATAACGGAATAGTTCGGTGGTCAAGCAAGTTCATCAGTTATATTATCGTGTGCCAGTGCATGATAACCAAAAGACATACAGGAATAGTTCAGTGGTCAAGCAAGTTCATCAGTTCTATTATCGTGTGCCAGTGCATGATAACTAAAAGACATACAGGAATAGTTCAGTGGTCAAGCAAGTTCATCAGTTATATTATCGTGTGCCAGTGCATGATAACTAAAAGACATAACGGAATAGTTCAGTGGTCAAGCAAGTTCATCAGTTATATTATCGTGTGCCAGTGCATGATAACCAAAAGACATACAGGAATAGTTCAGTGGTCAAGCAAGTTCATCAGTTCTATTATCGTGTGCCAGTGCATGATAACTAAAAGACATAACGGAATAGTTCAGTGGTCAAGCAAGTTCATCAGTTATATTATCGTGTGCCAGTGCATGATAACTAAAAGACATAAAGGAATAGTTCAGTGGTCAAGCAAGTTCATCAGTTATATTATCGTGTGCCAGTGCATGATAACTAAAAGACATAACGGAATAGTTCAGTGGTCAAGCAAGTTCATCGTCTATCAAAGAGGATCTCAAAAGAAACAAAATGGTGAAGAAAGAATTGATTTTTTTTTATTCCGTTAAGGAGATATTCAAGTTTAAAATTTGGTATTATTTGTGTGGAACCCACTAAAATCAGACTAGTTGTGACGTCATAGCCTCAGATTCCTCAAAGTCTTTGTATTCTAAAAAGAGTTTATTTCATTTTTGTACTATTTAAATTATCTACCCTCAAACTTTCTTCAGGTGTTATATTATAGCTACCATTCCTAGATTCAGTTCTACTAATTTTTTGACATATCCCATGGTTTTTAAGCCACAGAATCGCAAGACAAACTATGATAAAATACATAGAGATTGAGGAATCTGAGGCTATGATATCACAACTAGTCTGATTTCAGTGGTTTCTACACAAATGATACCAAACCTTAAACTTGAATATCTCCTTAACAGAATAAGATTTTTGAATGCTTTTTGACCATTTTCGTTTCTTTTGAAGTCCTCTTTTATATATGATGACATGCTTGACCCCTAAATTAATCCTTTAAAGAGGCGATATCGTTATATGTGAACAATATTAAAAATTCCTTTCAAATTTTTTTGATTGATTGAAATTTTGCTGCGCGATTCGTTGTCTCGTATTGCAAGGTATATAGTTATATAAAAACGCTTTGAAGGTCACCACACGGGATAGCCCAGGTGCGTGCGGCGATCGCAAGTAGCGTTTTTTTCCTTCAAATCATGTCGTGAGTTTGAGCCCCGGTAGAATCGTTTATTTTGACTTTTTGCTTTCATCTTCTTCTTCTTCTTTTTTCTCAGTAATTTTTATTTGGTGACTATCTTTGTAGTATTATTTTACTAAAATTTCACTTTCGATTTCTGACAAAAAAGCATTGAAAAAAACAAATAAGTTTCTCGTCACAGTAACGTAATGCGCTGTGTATGTAATTCTGCACACACAACGTACATGCTAGTGTCTGGCTGTACTGTGTGGTACAAACAGACAGAGGATCGGATCTTGCGTCCACAACCGGAAGTGACGTCAAAATATAGTATCCCCCATTTCTACCGTATTCTACTAAGTCGAGCCTCCCTTTTTAATCAAAATAAATCAACTGCATATAATTTGTTAGAAAATGAGTATTGTGCCTTGTGTGTAACAAATGTTCAGACGATTCATCTGAATGAGAAATTTCCGATATTGCTTTATCATTTGATAGATATTGATTTATATTTGCTTACCACTGAACAGTGGTATCTAACAAATCTCTGTCCATGTTATCTCATTAATTGAAGCCATTCTAGCTGGTTTTATTTCAAGTATCAGTTACACATGGGTATTTTTGTAAATATTATATTTTCTTATACTAGGCTATCAATCAAAATTTGATGTTTCTGATATCGATATGAAAAACACAAGAATTGGATTATCAAGGAAACATATTTATCTGATTTGAAGACCTGGGTTGAAAAGTGAGGGAGACTTATGTCAAATAACACAGGTACAATTTTAAAAGTTGTGTCGTTCAAGCATTTCTTCATAAGAAATGATTTGGATTGATTTTCAAATTCGCATCAAGGTTTTCATTACCATCACATGTACAAAAAGTGTGTTCGAATATCCTCATTTAAGCCAATCGTGTTGCTTCAATAATACCAGCCATTACCGGATGACCCTTCCAACAATCCAAGGGATTATTTGTGACAGAAAACATAATTAAAACAGGCCCGTAACCAGGAATTTTAAAGGGGGTTTGTTTTTTGTATAAAAGGGCAACAAACCTCGAAATTCCGGTGCTTATTATATATTTAGATTTGCACTTTCTCAAGTGTAAATGAACCCCTTCCTCCCACCCCACCCCAGCTACGGGTCTGTAATGAATTAAAACCATTTTATCTTTTTTTATTTGTAGAATATATGTCCAAAAGCTTCAATATTTCCATTTTTAAGGTATTCCTGTAGTCGTGCACTTCTCGACTGGTTGTCATATAATGTACTGTATGTGGCATGTATGTCCGCTATTTTGGATTCTGTAGTTTAGCATATGAAACAGAGATCTAAAACAGAATTGACATACCTACACAATGATGTGACTACCTTATTTGAAGTTCAATTTAAAAAAGAATCAAATTACAGGCCCTTAAATGGTTAAATCAGTCGTTGGCCCGAATTTTTTTTGACTCATTTTTAAAATTTACATACAATATATTATTTCATATGGATATTTTCATAAAATTAAAAAAAACACTGCAGGGAGGGGTAATCAAAAAGAATGGGGACATTACCAGTTAGTATGGTAAAAAAGGCTATGATTGACCTAATAAAATGGAATAGTCTTTTAAAATTAAAATCATGAAAAGATAGATAACTGCAAAAATGATGGTTTCCTGTACAACTTCAACATACTGTTTAAAGTCCTGATTTTGTCTCTTTTTTCAGTGGTCGCTTATTCCGTCATCAAAATGTTATTCAAAATGTTTCTTTTACAACAACCAAGACTCAGGTATTTATATTCAGCAGATTAAGAATGAATAAGAAAAGAACGTAAAACAGTTAATCTTCCCATTGACCGTAATGATATGCTTCCTTTCTATAATCAGAGACTATATTGTGTCATTTAAAAGAAGAATTACTCAAAAACTGCATTTTAATTAGTCCATCACTTTGTACTGTGGCCTAAGTAACAAAATGAGTTAATTGGCAGCAGTCTTGGGCATCTAAATGACTAAAAAAGACTGTTTGTCATGAAGAGAGCGCCCTTCACATAAACTGAACATTTTTTGCTAATTACTCCTAACGTGCAAGAAATTTTAGAGGAACTTTTTATTTTAGTTTATCTCTCACAGATTATCTATTTTTGTGTTGCTTTAAGAGGTGGACTACGAAACTCCAGATAGGATGGGAATTGAGCATTGACCCACAGTCTAGTAGGATTGGATGGTAGCGATTATCGCTAAAACGTTAATAGCTGTAGTTTTGACAAACACATTATCCTCCAAGGTAGACTTTGATTCGCTTACTTTCACCTTTAAGTCACAAATCATTTTTGGGATGATGTTTTGACGCTTGGAGAGGAATTTCTCTGGTATGAAAAAAGATGGATTCACTAAAAATCACATGACCGTCGTATCGTTGACTTGTACTTTGACAGAGGTGATGCTTTGTGGTTGGCGATTGCACATAAAATGTATTCATTTTTAAATTCTGAATATGTGAAAAAAGGTGATAAAGGTTTCATCAGCGTTTTCTTAAACCAATAATTGGTAATTATTCACGAAGGTGTTACCTATTTTCAGCCACGACTCTAATGTTTTATTATAATTAACGAATAAACACACGATTTCTGTATTTAGGTATCGTCGTTTGCTTTAAAGGTCGATACAAACCGAAATAAATCCATTGAAAGTATTGGCGAGAAGGTGTCGCGTTGTGAAGTTCATGCTGCAAATATGCAATATTTGAATACATAAGTGATTTTAATTTTCTCTCATATATTTGAAGGCATCTCATTTTTTCAGTTAGAACATCCCTGCCTCAAATGTCGGCTTACTGTCTTTTGCACACTAAGCACCTCAATCTGATTTTACAAAGACTATTGTACTTCAAAAAATTGTATACTATTCTTAATATGATTTGTATGCATTTAAAATTTACACCGAAATATTTACAAAATGATTATCTGAAACAATTTTTGTATTAATACACTTATAGAAATATTTGAAAAACAAATATCAGTAGGTGTGAGATATTCTAGTAAAACATTTTGCAAACATTAAATATCTGCGTCTTCCATACTGTTGCCTATCAAATTAAAGTTTAAATTCTAATTACACTGCATGAATAAGTAGACTATTGAAATTTGTTACATTTGTGGTAAAAGATAATGTAAAAACAAGGAAATATATCAACATAGGCGTTCATTCGTGAATTTAAGATTTACTTGAAAATTGTTTTCCAATTGTGTTTCTCTCTTTTGTTGTAATATGATAAAATGCGATTATTATTTATATTTGTACCCTACGAATGAAGTTCATGGATCATTCGGCGAAAACTTATATAAGCATTGTTTTAGGTTGCAAATGTTTCTTTTTATGGAAACAATATATGAAAAGATACCATGAAAACATTTTAATTTGAATTTACAGTTTGATATCATGGAAACATCATGATGAAATCGTTTGGTGTACTACGAAATAGTACCTAACAATCTTGTTATGACAATTTTGTTTGCTTCAGGTTATAAATAATATCAGGACTAGCTCATATGTACTAAATACAAATTTAGAATGACGTTGATAAAAATTTATTCGGGAAATCGAAACATAGATATACATTTAATGTATGAATAGTTCAAACTTATAAATGCATTTGTACAAGCACCTACATATACATGATTATTGCTGACTTTCACACATTGTTGTTATTCTCATTTTCAATTGTACCCGATCAAGCAATTTTTACAAATATTTACAGAAACATAAGTTTTGTTGTCGAAAAGTGTAAATGCTGTTCTCACTTTGCAACATTAAACTGTGTTTGAATTAACATACCATGTTCTCAAATGATATATCAGCATTTAAGCGACTCGAAACCATTTTCTTGTCCTGATATTTCTCTTTAGCTTTATGCATAGATACATATTAAATCATTTGTTGTATTGTGATTGCAGGTTTGTCTTTAGAATCTTTGGGTACAATATCTGAACATCAAATATCAATGGCTTATTACAAAATCTATATTCAATTTTATATTACAAAGCATAAAAACCTCTGAGTATGAAAGTCGTTTCAATTGTGGAAAAAATGTTTAATTCATATAGTGGCCCAACAAAATTAAAAGACGACATAATATTTAGTTAATTCGTTACACTATCTTATTAAATCCATTTTTCAATATTAATCTTAACGTATTTTCTCTTGGATATTGATTACACATTTTTGAGAATGAAAAGGAACCTTGATCTCTGCCCTTTGATAAGATGTTGATTGGAGTGTAGAATGTACCGTGCAATTGTTCTAATGCTAAGATTTAAACCTTTTTTTTTTAATATTGTCATATTACTGATGTATCTCCAGGTGCCATTGCACCACAAATGATGGCTACTTAGAGTAAGATTATAACACTTAAAGGAACCCTCATAGTTGGTTTTGCAATCCTTCATAAGGCCATCAGGTATAACATTACACCATGTAGCCATATTGATAGCAACCGAGGGAATTTACACTTCACTTGACCTGCAAAGACATGTTAGATATTTCAATAAAATCTCACTACCGTAACGCGCCGTATAAAAACGCTTGTCGTAAGACTAAAACATGAAGTGATGAACTGATGCCCTTTCTAGTCGTTATGAGGCCCAGTATATATCAAGTCTTTACAAGTGTAACAAAATCTACAAGGTCATAAGTAATTCATGTACTACCTGATAACGTAAGAGGTAATAATGAAAATTGCAGAACTGCAGATGATTTGTTTCCTAGTGGGTTGAATCGTTGAGGCACTACCTTCCGCCACCTTTTTTGGCTCCACATTGAGGTTTGCTGTCACAAAAAAGAGTAATATGATAAAATGTCAAAATCATATCTCTGCAAAGTACATTTCTAACACAATCAGTGCTTTTAAACTTATAAGGTTTTTCTTAATCATCACATATGTAGGCAAAACTCATACGTTAAACTTGTTCTACGGAATGTATGAAACGCAAAAGCGTTGATTATTAATTCAGAGAAGAACAGACGATCAAAAAACAGAAAATATGAAATTTGTTTACCAAATGATTCCATCGCTGAGGTATGTTCTTCAGTATCCTCTGTAGAATAAGGATTTTTTAGAATTAAAAATATGTTTATATTTACGATTGGAAGATTCACCGAATTCAATTAGGCAATAAGCAATTGAGATGCATGTATGTTAGAATAACGTTTTTACATCGTTTGTTCATTTATTGAAACAAGAAAAGACTTTCAAGGAATTTACTTGAAATTGTCTTCATTTTGCAACAGAGGTTACAAGAGGTTATACGAAAGTCCTCATTTGTAGTATACTTTTCCATCTGTTTTTGCAAAGTTTTATTCGCATATTTGAACTAAAAGCATGAACCTATAATTTCCACTTTAAAAAAGCCGGAGGAGCACACAGCTACTCCCTGAAAGGATTTCATTTCAATAATAATATTACGCGTTCTATCCTGTTTGTATCAGTATAATTGACATATTTGATCAGAGAGATGAAGCGCCTCTTATTCTCTTACTGGTCTCTTATTTTCGCCTCAATTCAAATTTGACATTAAACACGAAAAGAGTGTAATTACATTTGTCAAAGTCATCAGTTTCTTGACGTTAAATTGAGTAAGCCGTTAATCACTTTGAACGATTATTTGATACAAATAATCCATCTTTTTTAACAGAGCAAATGGACAAACTATGGTGACATATTGATTGTTCAACTAGATACTAAATCTCCCTAAATAGGATCCCATAACACTTTCTTTGCCATTTGTTACCTTTTTAAATGTTCTTTTCAAGTGAAGGGAATATTTTGGTTACTGAAGTAATACCTGTGTATTTTTATGATTCAAACAAATGTTTAAAAAACAATGCCTTCGCAAAATGGAATACGATTTATAACATCAATTCTTGTCTTTTGAAATGACATTCTCTTTCAAGTGACGGGAACATTTTTGCTTACTAAAGTAATCCCTCACATTTATTCCTCACAGTTATGATTCAAAGAAATGTTAAAAAAAATCGTGCATTTTCTTGTGATATGTGATGACAATTATTACCTGGTTACGAGATTTAGCATGTGTATACAATTACAACTAATTATTACATTTGTTTTCTTGGTACTCACCAATTCCTTTAGTCACCACATACCACTCAAAAAATATAATACTTCAAGTCTATGCACATCCAACTTTACCGCGATCTACGTATATAATCAATAGTTGTGCATACATGCTATAATAATGCTTTATATGTTTTAGTCAAATAATCTCACTTATACATTGATTTAGGTTCACAAGCATAAAAAATAAAAAAAATAAAAAAACGAAGACGAAGAAAGACAGTTACCAAGATACCGTAACATTGTCAATTAAAACGTGCAGCTTTGTGGGGGAAGAAAACACTTATGAAAGTGTTCTCGATTTAAAGATGGTATTTTTCGTATTGTTCTCTCACCTGCCAAATCAATCAAATCAATCAGTTGAACATTGATTTAAGTTCACAACCATAAAAAGCGACAAAACGAAGACGAAGAAAGACAATTACCAAGATACCATACCACTGTCACATTACAGAATCCGCCCTTAAACACTACTCCATCCTGGTTTTCTGTGTCTGTGTTATTCTAGTCACCGCATGATCGATTACGTGACATTGACAAGCAGTCACTGAAAAGCTTAAAGTTTCCTATTTAATTTCCACGTTACTCCACCTCGTATAATAGCAAAATTTATGTTCAAACGTAATACATGCATCGCCTCGTTGAGAGAATGTTCTTGAAATGGGATGAAAATGACAGTGGCAGTTTCATCCGTCTGTTTCAAGGGGCACTTTCTTCAAATGTAAAACATGCAGCTTTGTGGGGGGAAGAAAACACCTAAAAAAGTTCTCGATTTAAGAATTGTGTTTTTCACACTGTTCTCTCACCTGCAGCCGTCCGAAATTTGAAACGGGTCTTGTTACCGTCCCCATATCTATTCACAGCATATACTTCAACAATATATGTAGCGTTGGGCCAAGATCGTGAATTTCTAGGTCAAAGGTCATCTGAGAAAGCTCAGATACGGTCAAACGAATAGATAGTGAATCGACTGAATTAATCGTCTCTGAGTACATTATAACACTTCCTTTGATTCTCTGCTCACCCTGTTTAAAAACAATAAGCAAAAAAGCAAACAAGAATTATATATGTTAGTTTCTTTATTCCGCATGTGAATATTCCATTACTGCAATGCTCTTTGAGAAAAACTATACTTTTAGGGAGCTTTATAAGTGAAAATATGAAGGAGTGTTTTTGCTAATGAGAATTTTGAAATAAATGTCTAACTAGCGTCGTTGAAAAATTACTGTGAGTATTCATTAGAAAGGATTACGATTGACTTTAACATTCACACAACAAGTTACCAATACCACGATCAGTTGCACGAAATGTGTGAATATTGAGAATCTAGAATATGTTATCCCTTCGTCGCCATTACTATTAATTAGGTACTCTGATGATCAGGTTACGTTAGTTCACCCTGGTGTTTACAATGAGTTAATTGTATATTGAAAAATAGTTGATTATCCTTTATTTATTCTTTTCACAAACTTAAATTAAATTGTTAATTATATGAAAGGGGTACTAGACCGAAAAGTGAGAGCGCAACTTTCCAGAGACCCACAAATATTGACCTCTTGAATAGCTACAAATCCACCCTAACTCATTACTTTGAGAGGTCAATGAATATATGAAAAATTGACCAAAATGGGGCATTCACGTATGGTTCCTTAAATGAATTACGACATTGAGATTGAGAGAGAGAGAGAGGGTAGGAGAGGAGAGAGAGAGAGGAGAGGGAGAGAGGAGGAGAGGAGAGAGAGAGAGAGAGAGAGAGAGAGAGAGAGAGAGAAAGAGGAGGAGGAAAGGAGAGGAGAGAAAGAGAGAGAGACTTAACGGCATTATTACTAACAATACAGGAATACAGTGTGAGGAAGGAAAGTTTTGCATAAATTATCTCAAACGTGGAAAGCAAACCTATCAATGAATACAAACATAAGATCAACAGCGTAAGCAGAGGGTGGACATATCCGTTGGTTTCAGAGAAAAATATAGAATTTGGCCCCCGAGCAATATCAGTGCTCGGACTCCCAATCACCATGCCCAAAGGGCCAAGATGCGGCATTGATGCAATATCGCAACGATCAAACGAAGCACTCGCCTACTCCTAACCATAGTTGCAGACTGGTTACCGATTTGACATAATAAGCGCCCATGCTTTAATAAGCGCCCAACCAACACTTTCTTTGACGATAACATGTCCCAACATTGATACATTGCGTTTGGGTTCATATTATTTAAATATGTTCAATGTATGTATTGAGTGACAGTGAGTGCTATAATTCACGAGAAGCATAGTTAGTGCAAACTGGCCGAATCCTGTTAATTCGGGGGTATTTACAGTGTTAGTGCAGCTCAAGTAGTGCTATAATTCACGAGAAGCATAGTCAGTGCAAACTGGCCACGAGAAGAATCCTGTTAATTCGGGGGTATTTACAGTGTTAGTGCAGCTCAAGTAGTGCTATAATTCACGAGAAGCATAGTCAGTGCAAACTGGCCGAATCCTGTTAATTCGGGGGTATTTACAGTGTTAGTGCAGCTCAAGTAGTGCTATAATTCACGAGAAGCATAGTCAGTGCAAACTGGCCGAATCCTGTTAATTCGGGGGTATTTACAGTGTTAAACTGGCCAAATCCTGTTAATTCGTTAAGTGCTATAATTCACGAGAAGCATAGGGGTATTTAATTCAGTGTTAGTACAGTGTTAGTGCAGCTCAAGTAGTGTTCTATGTGACTCATGAGCATGGACGGTTATTAGCAAAAAAGGTAAACAGTTGTATAATTTTATTTTCGTAAGCACACTGGGCGGTACAGACGTTTATTAGGTCAAATACAGTATATTGTTGTCAAATAGTAGTAGCGAAAACAATTTCATTTTGTCATTTTAAAACTATCCAATTTAATACACACATCAGGAATTTTTACTAATTGTATCCTTTCCAGGCTTGTTTCATGTAAATTGTAGATGTCCCACTCCACGACAATCAAAGTACATTTATAATCTTGTGTCAGTATTCATTAGTAGTTTCTGCATGATTTCCACCGCAACCTAACAGCCTAAAAGAAACTTCCAAATAAGATTAGTGTCCTTATCCTTGTTTCATATTCGGCGTTTAAACTCAGGTGACATTTGACATACACATTTAAAAATTGAAATTGGTTAGCGAACTCACTTCAACTCTTGTATATTTAATTCGAAATTCCCGTATTTTTGTGTCTACCGTCTGTGGTCTTCTGATGTTCCAGCTAAGTTTATATACTGATTTTCTCTTGCTTAATGGCGGACTCACGATAACAGGAGCAAGGGGACGACCTGAAAAATTAAGCACAAATTTTAAAGTAAAGATTAATAATAATCTACTTCTTTATGTTGCGCAATATTACCATAAGAACAGAATTGGCTGGTAAATCATGTAACGAATCAATCACAAAACATTTACAGTAAATTCTAATTAATCAAAATATACGTTGCTAGGCATAATGACAACTGTGCGAGACGATATTTTGACGACTTTTTGCTTGAATTAGTCAAAATATCATTTAGTGTACCAAACTAAGTGTATTTTGTCTAATTCAAATTTACATTGTTGGAACGTTAAGAGGAATGCATCAATGATAGTCAGGTTGTCTGAACAATCAACAACAAAACAGGAGCATCCAGAACATTGTTCCAATTTTTAACACAGAGTGTCTTAAGGTTTGACAAGGCGATCGCTCTGGCAGAGTGGAAATAGAAGTACAATGAAACGAGTTGCACAACCAATATCAGTTTTATACACAAACATGACCCTAAGAAACTGATCTTGTATAAGAATGTATTTAGAGTTATACAGATATAAAGTTATTTATATGCTTTAGAATTGAAATCATTACTAGTGTCGTAATTATCAGCACCATTCACTAATAAAACCGCATTCTGGATTTTATCAACTTGGTGTGTGTGTTTTGTGAAGCATTCATGCTGAAATAAGAGAATATCCATTAATATTGCAAATGTGTGCGTTGTCTCCATCGTTTAAGTGAAACACCGAATACGTTAATATATTTGTAATTTTTTTATACCAATAGTGAATTAATTGAAAAGGCTTTAACCTATCATGTTTTCTTAATATTATGACTTCAGCTTTCGGCGTCATCGTCTATGAGGTTATAACAATTGGTAACCATGATTTCATATATTAGTATCGCATTTCCAAGCAGGAAAACGTATTACGTTCGAAGCTGTGAATTAATATCCTACATCAAGAGAAAACACTCGAAATCGGCTCCTATATAAAATTTTAAAATGCGCGCTCGTTGATTACATTTTACAATTATTGTTTATTTTCGCTATTCTGGTCGGTATTTTCAATATTTTCTGTTGTTTTTTTGAGAGCATATTATTGTATTTTGAAGGGTACCTGAGGTGCATTTAGAGAGGTGTCAATGATTGAATGGGATATATCGTCCTTCGAGGGACGTTAAGCTGTGGGTATTGACGCAGGACATTTACCCTAAGTTCATGGGCAGGCTGATTCGTTGGCAGCCGGAGAACTTGACTGGTTCCGCTGTGGTCTATAGGGAATGGCGCGGTGTAAAAGCCTGAACTCTTAGCAACTCAATGATAACCATGTATATTCACATTGAATACACAGTACAAAAAAACTGATTACATCAGACATAATATGTCAGATTTTTGCCATCCCCCCAATGTGTTTAACCATATGATTCATCCCCCCAATGTGTTTAACCATATGATTCATCACTGTTTTGAATCTAAGCAAGAAACAGTATTGTTGCCTTGTAAAACTGTTATGGATTGGAGCTTAGGTTGTGTACTTGTCATAACATATCTTTTAGTATAACACGATTTGGTAAATCAAGCAAGGGCAATATTTATATTTCAAATATTTGATTGATATTTTGCTGAAAAGGTAAACCTTATAAGTAATTTATTATTCATCTTATAAATTTTAAGTGTTTTTGTCTTGAGGAAAGATTAGATGGTTTTTAAACTACTATTTTGTACTCACCATTCACTTCAAATATACAAGTGTCGTTTCCCAACATGTTTTTGACAACGCACGTATAAAATCCATAGTCCCTGTCTGGATTTGTATTCCATATATAAAACCTAAAGAGAAATTATTCACTGTTTATTATTGAAGTTTATTCTACTAAATAGAGTTCTTCTGCAAAATAGCTTAAAGAAGAAAGGAAAAGATATTTCAATCTTCGTGAAAAGAGCACAATACAGCAAGACGCATTTATGATGGAAAACGAATGTCATAATCCATTGAATGATCTTTTAAAGCAAATATTAGCTACATCTATTCAATATTACTGGAAATCGTAATATAGTAGAATTGCAACAAAGTTGGACACATTTGTATCAATATACAACTTCTCTTATATTTATTGCAGAAAGTATTTAATACAGTTATGTTGTAATTTGATTAGTTCCGTATTAGCAACCCTTGACTTAAGTTAAAGAATTAAATTTATGGACTTTTCTAAGCAAATTGCTAGATCACCCCATTTCCGCATGAACCGAAAATCCTTAGCAATTTTACCAATCACTATTAAAAGTGTAAATACACTTTATATGAAACCTGAAGACTCCTTCATACGTGATTCAAAGTTAATGCAACTATTATATTTAAAAGAAACATTTCACGCGATCCATCCTTTAAAGAATTATTTTGAACATACTAGAAGTATATTATATATGTACTTTTCATATATTATATATGTATTTTTCATGTAATCAATCATTCAGTTTGTGCAATACCTATTGGTATAATACAGCAATAACATCAAACGCGAGGGTAAATCACATCATTAATTTGTCCAACGGCGAGTACTGCAGCACGTTGATGCATCAGGAGTCTAAAAAAAGATATTTTTTGTTCCTGCGGGAGCACGACGTTACGTCAGAGAGCGGCCTGAATATTTTTGTTAGTAAATAAATAATTCACCTGATTAATGTTTCATGCTTAATCAAACTGTGAAAATCAGTCGATGAATGAAATGACCATTGAACGAGGTATATGCAAGAATGCAGTACAGCTGTATGCAATATTTCAATGTCATAAACATCTTAGTAGACAAACGATGGGGAAAATAAATATCTTTGATGTCTATTAACATTCCTACACTCCTATTGAAAAGTAACTACTTATCTGCAAATTTCACGGTAAAATTTGATAGACGTTTTTCAAATCTGACTAGGCAATTTGGATAACTAATTTAAATAATGTCACATGGCCGAGATTCACGTGTCCATAATGGAACAATCGTATACTGGAGGAATCTTATTGACCAATAAAATACTGGGGAAATCTTGGCTGTCTGCACAATTCACGCACGGTATAAAATGAAGCGTATAAAAAAAGTTTTCAAGCGCACGTACCATATGAAGGAAATACGCGTGCGTATTGCTACTTATATTTTTTTCCTCAAACCTGCACCTGATTGATTGGGAAAAAAGGAAAAGTTTCCCCAGCATTATATTGGTCAAAGAACGTTCGGCTAAACTCGGTTTGAAAAAGTCTATAGCGCAGGTGCGCAGGTGAAGAGATCATTCATGTCGTATTACTTTAATGATGAAAATTTTAAATAATGTGCAGCGTTCAAGTTTCCTGCGCTCTAAATTGATCTGATTTCAATATGATTGAATTTGGATAGATGCATCATGGGATACTTTATTGAAGGATCTCCATATCAGGAAAACGTATCTCCCTGTTAAAAATACGGACCAGATTGACAATGGTGAAGCCGGAACCGGTACCTTTCTGACTGTATGTTTTAAATTCTTTTTACGTAAAATGGTGGAGGACGTTACAACAAATGAACGTTTCCGAGGATCCTTAGTACCAAGGGTGGAGCAAGAGGATGGAGGGAGATTCGAATCCCGCTTTCGGAATTTCACCAATATACTTCTAATACTAAAGCCATACATTTTTATGACTTAACCTTGGATTCCAAGGCTTCGAACCTCCTTTTTGAAAATCCTGAATCCGTCCCTGAGTCCTACTCATTTTCCCGTAACTCACCCTATATTACAGATTGTTACCCCAATACTTTCAATGACCAGAATTGAACCACGATACATGAAGTTCAAGAGAAAAGAGCACTAAGTGACTACGTTCAATGGAAATAAAGACATCAGCAAAAGCGCCCAAAAACCGTTGATAAATGTATAACGATTTTTAATCCGCAGTATTTTTGAAAGAGAATGAACACACGTGTCAAATCTTTAAACGACGTCCCTTGCGTATCATCTACTGTCACATTAACTTTTTGGTGAGACACAAGTTGATTCAAACTAATTTTGCTGAGCAATTTCCACATGCATGATACCTGTCAGAATGGTTGGGTTGCAATGTAATCACTTGTCAATTTCATGTTCAGTGAGATGGCGCAAAGAAGGTATAACAGCGAATAAATCAAATGTATTTCAAGTTGTAATATTTGTACATTATTGCAATCTCTCACATTGTCCAAAATTTCACTGGATATCCGAACATTTTGGAGACGGATAGTAAATAGATATTAAAAACTTTTTACCGCTGCTTTTTGAAATTCATCGTCGCCTAGTTTTAGAAAATGAACAAAACAGACTACCCATAATCTGTTTTCTTGATTTTTTCAAAAAGGCGACCGTGAATTTTAAAAAGCAGCTGCAAAAAGTTTGTGATATCAATTTACTATCCGTCTCCAAAATCTCAGAATATCTATTGAAATGTTGGACAATCCGGAGAGGAAAATTAGAAAGCCCATATGTTTAGTGTGGGCTAGTCAAATGTGTAGGCTCATGCGATGACGTAATACATTAAAGTACCCAATTTTTTGGGTATTTCAAGGTACCCAGTTTTTCGGGCTGCTCCCGAACTGTCTTAAGCATTAAAGACAATCGCTCGCCTCAATAAATTCAATTTAAATTCAAACACTTAAAATTTCCTTATTGGTATTCTACTGGCCAATCACCGAGCACGCACACATTCATAACAAACGTAGTGTCGATTTAATCAAAATTTCACCCGTTGTGTGTGGTTTAAACCTCACTGTAGGAAGCAGCTGATTGTGACGTCAGATAAAGCATGGCTGGATTTATCCGCGTTGAAAAGTCTTCAAACTGATTCATACTAATCAGGAGATACCAACAACTGCTTGCAAATTTGAACTATAATCAAACAGCTTTGCTCTAATGTTGATAAATCTGAAACTCCATCATTTTATTATCGTATTTAATTATTAATAATTAGCGTCTGGAGACCTACAAGATTTTTCAAGCAAAACTTGTTAAAGCTTGGAATTAATGCATTCTAAGAAAAGCTTTCGAGATCTTTAAGTGCACATCTGTGGATATCACCTACGTCAGCAAACCTCAAAATAACTCAATTCATACAGATTGCAATGTTATGAAATACTTTAGCGTGAATATTATCAAGGGTGTTTCAGATTCAAGGCCGTTATGTCAAATGTGTGTTCTAAAGACACCATGAAGATTAATGCTCCTATTCACATTTATTCTTAATTGGTAGATTGTATCAAATTATTTCTGAATTATTAGTAGTTCCGAATAAAACAAATACAACACGGAAAAAAAGGGGATGAGCATGATAAGGCCGAATTTATTGCAAGGATGAAAGTTATGGGAAATATTTTATTAGAGTTCAAGAAAATTGAAATCGTTTGCGATATTTGAAGAACCCACACGATAAATATGCAATGTTATCGATCACACATCCGCCGGACCGAACATAGGGGCCTTAATGTGTTATCGATAACATCACAGATTTCTTGCAATCAACAAGGAAAATTGAAATCCGGAAGTGACGTTACCAGCACAGCGGCGTTCACTTCTGAAGTTATTTATGGGACGAAACGTTTCCTTTAATCATAAAACGATAACAAATACAAACACGCTGCTGTTGCCCGTCCAGGTGTCGATTTTGTATTTATTGCTAGCCATCTTTTTGGTCACCACAACTCCGTTTTTTATCCATGTTATTTGTGATTCCTTGGGAGGTGGTAATGCTTTGATGATGCACTCTAAAGTGACTGTTCTGCCACCCTGTTCTCTTATATCTGCCAGTTTGGGAGTGGCAATGGGAGCATCTGGAAAAACAAAGTCGAAAAAATATGTATGGTATACAAATTTGAATTGAGTCATACATTCTCAAAGGGGTGTAAGAAGCTTTCTAAAGTGGAAAGTACAACCTCTTGGGGGCACTCCCTAAATCATAATGGCTCCTCCATCTGTATATAATAAAGGAAAGTAAAAGGGGCACCTCATTTCAGAAAGGGGCACTTTTTTGATGGAGACACATTCCCTCTCTACATGGGACTGATAAAAGTCGCCAGTTTCCTTCTACTGGGTCATTAATTAAGGGGCCTTCATGTGAAAGGGGCACTTTTGTAATATTTTTGTAATTAAAGTGTGCGCACATTGTACCAGTTCTTGCACCTTTAACAGTAACCAAGGGACATTCTTAAAATTCGAAAGGGGTACTTTTGTCATTTTAATGAAAAGTGGACCCCTAGACCCCCCTACCCCCTCCCCCTCCTTCTTTACTCTCTGCCCTGGTTCCTACAACTATAATACCAATCTTGCTACAATAAAACATGTAAGAAGAACATCCTAATTCTAAAAAGTGTGTGTTATTTCAGTTTTAAAAATAATAATGTTGTGCAATCCTTCGCATCCCGTATGATCAGAGAGGAGAGGCAGGAATGGGGAGGGGGTAAAATTAGGTTGTGTGTGTGGGGGTTACACACCTATAGCAATCTTTTCGCAGGGTTATTCCAATTTGGACTATTTTGTAGGACAAACACATTGCAGGTAGTGAAGAGAAATGGTAGGGAAATGGTTATACCAGTGTACAGAACATTTAGGTTTTTGTTTATTCGGCGAAGACAAATCCTTTTGAAAATGTTTTGGCAAATATCATAGTCATCTATGTTATTTTCATGGCCGTATAGGTCAGGACAGACACCATTATTAGTCGAGCAGAGGTATGAAATGTCGCATGTAGGCTACTGTTCAAATTATGATATTTTGTAGTCATGTCCGACTCGACTAGATATCATAATTATGTTCTCCCGGCCATCAACACCATATATACTTGTTAATCGATTATAATGGAGCAGACATGCAAAATGTTGGATATACTGTTTAAATAAGAAATATATCTGAATCATGCCCGACTCAGCTGGATATCGAAATTATATCCTCCCGACGCGGCATAATGCTGACATGATTCCTGGGTTACCATTCTCAATGTGTATGTGTGTGTTTTAAAAGGAAGGGGGAACATCCTAAAGTGGGCAACTTAGTCTTACATAGCTCGAAGTCAAGTGACGCCCCTACGTACGATGAGAACATCATAGTTATCATTATTTGTAACCTATTGATTAACATTTACCCTGATGCAGTGGTATCTTTTTATTTGTAAAATGAACCTTTTCATTGCACCCCTTTTTAAAAGAAAGGTGGTCAGCGCATTGTTAATTAATCCCAATGACTAGTTGGTTGCCTATAATATTCAAGCAGCAAGCATTCTAGTAACTTTCTAGTATTTTGTTCTCCATAATATTTGAATCTCCAACTTTTATAAAAATCCGCTCTCAGATAATTATTTATTTTCTATTTCATATTAATCTGAAGAAATTACAAATGTATATGACATCCAATGGTTCAAGGCCGTACTTCCCAGGACAGCCATGACAACGTTAGATGAAAGGTCAAAAATTAGGTACATAAATTTCGAAGCAAAAGATGTTTGAGTTTTGAACCTTTTTTTGCCTTGAAAACAAGTAGCGTGGTTTGTGACACCCCCCCTTCCCCTGTTGCATAAGAATTACGGCCCTAGGATTAATTTATTCTATTGAAGATTATTTTTACACCTCCACAGCTATTAAGACTACAAACGGCTTTCATTTTTAACACAGCTTTGAGACTAAGACATCTGTACATTTACAGCTTTTTGCAGCTTAATCAATATACAGATTTTAAAGTTATTAGGGTAAACAATGTTCTTTTTACGATTTACAGTAAAGGAATGCAGATTCTTCCGCATTGTACATACTGAAAAGGTACGGAAATAATGCGTAGAATTTAAAATTCAAAGTATGATAGTTCTTTTCATTTTAAGTTCTTGTGTTCTCACCATAAACAAAAAAGTAACTAAGCTTACATAAATTTCAGACAAGTTGCACTAGATAGCGATAGTTCAACAGGAAATGTTCTTTGAAATGTCATTAGTAAAATGTCATTAGTAAAGTGTCATTAGTAAAATGTCACTAGCAGATGTCATTAGTAAAATGTCATTGGTAAAATGTCATTACTAAAATGTCAAATGTCATATTAAATGTCTTGTGAAAAACCTCCTCTACTCACGATTTACAATTAACGAAACGTTGTATTCTGCGGATGTGTTCCATTGCCTGGCCTCACACCTGTATATTCCAGTGTGATTTCTTGTCAGGTTGGAGAGTCGCAAAGTTGATTTGTTAAGTTCAACTGAAAAAAATGTATATATAACAATTATGGGTAATTTGATCCATTAGAATGTTCAATTAGCAACAACATCTGATACAATGAATTATGTACTTTATGATAATAAGTAGGAGAATATTTTCAACATATACAGCATACGAACAGAACAGTAACTCCTTAGAGAAAAGACCCCCTTTCTCTTTCCCCCTTCCCCCTTCCACCCATTCCCAAACGACTTTTTAAAAACCTTTGAAACAATGCATAAGGTTGTGAAAAAGAATGTCATCACTCAGCCTAATGATTTTGACACAGTATGACCAGTTGCAGTTGTTCAAATTGCGCAAACCTGCTTTTTCTATCAGGCATCCAATCTAATATCGACACAAAAATAAATACAATTATATATTTGTTTTTTCTGTCAGAATGCTTTTGAAAGAATCCATTCAAAGGAAGCCACACAAATTCACATGCAGGTTTTATTTTTAAGTCTTCTATCGTGGAGCATTTTGAAACCCTCAGACTAGAGTTTATTCGGCCCATGGAGGTAGCCATTACCCAGAACTGAATGCCAATTCCTCTGTCAATATACTTTGTACAGTGTAAAGACTTCAAACCCTTCTATTAACTTCAATCACACTGTTTGGAGTATGTGATTTGGATAAAAGTTGAGTAAATATCTAAAATACGAAATCAATCCTTTATCCTGAACTACTAAATAACTTTATCATTTTAGAGAAAAAATAAATTAAAGCGACGACCTCAGAAGCAAACGCCTTGTTAATTAGGTCACTCGTTTTTCAAGATTTCGATCATATGTAAATATTCTACACGTCTTTTGCACATTTTTGGAACGGTGCATTTAATTGCAAGAAGCCTAAATGGAATAAAATTATTGTATTTTCGGCATTCACGAGTTTAATTTGTTTCATTACATTTTTTTCTATACGAAGGCCATGTTCTCCGCATACACTACATTATTAAAAAAAAAAAAAATCCAACATTTAGCGAAAAATTCAATAGTGCAAGATTCTATTACGTAAATTAGTTGTGCAAGGTGGTTACTTAGAAATAGCTATAAGGTACCTTCAGAAATGACTTCTGCATTTAATATATCATCATGACTGTGTGCCTTTACCCAATACGTTTGGGGTGGTGGATTTCCATCTGCTATGCACTCTAAAACTGCGTTATCTGATTCGTTAAAAAATCTATCGTCTACGGTCTTTTTCTTATAAGGAGGTTCACTTGGTAGTATAGCTATAATTTTTACTGGATCTGCAGAAAGAAAGAAATAGGAGACATGACAAAAGCAATGTGAAAGAAGAAAAAATAGAAACATTTTACACCTTAAGGAACAAGAAATAATTAAGTTTCGATCAAATAGCTTTACAAGAAAACTATATGAAGAGCGCATACATTCGCTGTGCGTCGTATAATTATATTCCAAAGTCATTCCTAACAATTTTCTATAGATACCATCGCTTTCATTACTCGTTTTCTAAAACTTTTAATCTACAGTATTGATGCTATAACCATTCAAGTTAAAGCGATTTTTTTGTCACTTTCCCTTTTATTATCTTTTAATATTTATGCTCTTTTATTAGTTTACTTTTTCCATATTTACATGTAGTTGTGTAATTTTCATGCCTATTCTATAATTTAATGTTTCATTTTTACTTCATATACTTGTCTTTATTTGTTTTGTAATGTTTTTATTGCTCAGGGCCCTGTAAGAACAGTATCCTGAGTAAACATGTTACCCTTATTTTAGAACTAGGATTGTTTTAAAACATGAAATTTAAACTACCTCCTGACGTCCCGGCATGGTGCGTTCACACAACAGCTAAAGCGTATACCACATGTCATAGCATACCCCCACTCCCTCCTACACACATACACACACATACACACACACACACACCTCACCCATACATACACAATTATGCAAAATGTTCTTTCTCATATGTTACTATACGTGGGTTTTCTTTTGTTATTCCACATCTCCTTTGATAGAATCCCTTAATCTGAAATGTATGCTTCGTTTCGCATGAACTTCATATATGATCCTACAGTTACATCATTTTTTCATAAGGAAATGACTACTTACACAACACTTCAAGTCGGAAGGTTTCCGTTTTGTAAGCTGGAGCACCCCCAGCCGTTGACATAACGGAGCATGTATAATTTCCAGTATCTGGTATTCCTATGTTGTCTATATGAAGTTCAAAGGTTGTACCGTTGTCCACTATTTCAAGACTTATTCTTTTATCCGGCCAATCTTTTTCTTCATTGGTATATAAAGGCACTGACGTTGCTTTAAGTTAAAAAGGCAATTAATAATAATATATCTTATAAAACATTTGTTTATTATTACGATATGTATATGTCGGTCTACACATGGTCTATCTAACAGCAGGGAAAACGGTTTATGATAATTATACGGAAATATCTATGGAACAGATAACATGTAAAAAAGTTGGCCCATTTCGACAATTCTGAGCCACTTTTGTTTCTTTTAAAGAGGTCATGACACGGGTACATTTTACTTATTGGAATGAAATTTTTGGACAATTTGATAGACAAATATATAGGTACATTTTTTATCACAAAATTTGTTTTGCGAAGACAATTCGAACAAAATCATAAACTATGGAACATTCAGAACCCGAAAGTGTAAAAAATGATTTACTGCAGTGATAAGCCGCGTGACGTCATTGCATGCACGAGGCGACTCCTATAACCGAACAAATAGCACATACACACACTAATCATAGTATACATTGTTCATTACAATTGTCTTATCATCAATTTGTTATCATCTGCAAATAAATACAAAATACATCAGAAATGCCTGGAAGGCCCGAAGATATCTCAAAAGAAATAGACTTAAATTTGTCTTTATCTTAATCCAGTTTTGATGAGAGTGAGGACAAAAATAGCGACAAAGAAGAGGAAGTATTTGGTCTGAAACATACCATTTTGAGCCATCAGCAGCTGCGAGAGGTGGTGCAAAGAGGGTGTGGAAGACAAACTTCCTGGAGTTGATAGGCTCCAAATTGCCGTTAATGAATGGTCAGTACCCTGTACCTGAAAACTCAGACCTCTTTTGGCGTTACTACACCCGCCAACCACACATCGAACCGGCATTTTGACAAATGAAATCAAATTTTTCCATGATGACAAACAGTAAAAGTGTGATGTAACTTGTGGAAATTGCTTACTATATGTGTACAGTGTACACACAATAGCTGTACATCACGGATGGAATGTCGGTTCAGGCAATGACGTCATTGGTGGGAAGGTGAAACTGCTTATTTCTTCGAGCACCGGCGGGAGGGTACTTTTTCATTTGCTATTTTCTTCGCCAAAAAATGATTTTGTGATAAAAAATTAATATATTTGTCTATCAAATTGTCCAAATATTTCATTGCAATAAGTGAAATGTGCCCGTGTCATGACCTCTTTAAGTTTCTCTTTCACATAAAATTAACTTTGTTGAACACTAATCCATGAACTGCTTAGCAAGTTAAATGTTATCTTTGGAGAACATAAAACAGAGGGTAGTTGGCACTTGATATATAGTTATGTAAACATAAGTAAAGAAACCTTTTGTGTTGTTGCGCCAATACACTTTGTCATTTCCTCTGATACCTGTTACTTTACACCTGAAAGATCCAGATTCCCCCACATGCCGCCTTATTACTGACGACCCAGTTGGTAGTAAAGGTGGTCCTGGGGCTGTTAAAATACAAGTGTATAAAAGTTTTATATCATTAGGGTAGCGGCAAACTTGTATTTTTCCTATGATCAGTTCAGTTCATACCGCCGATCGGGGGCCGATCGGGAGACTCAAGCATGCGCACTGAGCTTACAGTGATATAATGAAAGCCGCCATTTTTATTTTGAAGTTTTAGTCATAGACGTTTATCAGTCGTTTCATTGAAGATTTGCAACAAAAATTTGCTTGTTCATGTTCAATTTCGCGAAAGTAAAACAACTTTGTTACTATCACGCAATTAAATAATTTTCACAAATCCCGAAGTTATTTTTCATAATTTCAGAAAATTTTGTGAAAGCGCGACTGCCTAAAAGCCGTAACTCACAGAACGCAACGCGGCGAGCGATTTTTTAAACAAAATTTAATAAAACAAAGGAAAAGAACGTTTTGACCTCTTGTTTCAGAGAAGCATCGTCATCGCATGGCTATTCAAATGATAACTAAGAATTGATTGAAAGGGCCTTTTAAAGCCCATTAAAGCAAAATTCGCATCGCGAAAAAAATCACACCCCACTAAAGCGAATTTCTTCACAGTTTGAACAAAAAAGCATTTCTGACAAATTTTCCAGTATCATTAGAAAGCCTCAATTGTAAACCTTATTGTGTGTAAGCAAAAAGTCGGAGCATCTTATAATATCTGTTTCCTGTATAATTATCTAAAAAATCGCTCGCCGCGTCGCGTTCGGTGTGTCACGGCCTTAACAGTAACACATAATGAGAATTCATCACTTTTCTTCAAATTTCTCGAAAACCGCACAGTGAATTTTAAAAGCGCACGGTAAAAAGATCATTCATATGCCATTGTTTCAAATCGTGAAAAAAAAATGGAACGCTTTGCAGTGGTTGAGTTCCTTGCGCTCGAAATAAGTCTGATTCATTCTTATGTTATTCCTATACAAACTTTGAACTGTAAAATACTTCTGTAAAGGATCCCCCGATCGGGAGAACAAAACTGTTCTCCGGATCGGGGGTACGGACCGCACAGATGATAGTAACGATTACCGGACTTGTATAGAATAGACACCTTTGCCTTTCTGAAGTTACCTCACCACTCAAAAAAACATAGACTATATAAAACAATTTTAAGCTCTTTCTATTGAATCACAAAGAAAATGGAAACCCTGATTTGGATATATTAATGTAAAATATACATAGCAGCAAATACAAATTTACATAACATTATTGTGAGATGATTCTTACGACTTCGTCGTTTTAGCTTCAAAATGTGACTAACAACATGACCACCGTACTTCCTACTTATTTGAAAACACAATACAACCAAAATATGTACAGCAATCAGCCTAATGTCTAAGAAATAACAAACACACTCACCTGTTTACTGGAGAATATTAAAGGTTTAAATCATATTGGATTACAAATCAATATAGAAGTTTTATCATCTCTATTCAGGGGCATGTTGAATGTGTATATAAGCATTTTTTCTTTGCAAATGTAAAACAAATTAACTGATAAAGCATACCTATATAAACAAAATCCTACCATTTAATATAAAACTCTACTCTACATTGAATAATTTCAATCATTATTCCGTTTTTGATAATGCATACTTATCATGCATTCATTGAATAAAACATATTTATTCCTTTGTTTATCGGATTGTAACCTTATTTACCGACATTGTCTCCATGTTCCTAGAACATCAATACAATCTTTCTGCGATAATGACTTCTCAGCCTTTGATACCCAAAATAGCTCCTAAACATGTGATTTCTCATAACGCGTCCTTCTTAAAAATTTGTTTCAGCAAATCATAACCACAAACTTACTGTAGCAAATAGTGAGACCACTTTATCTTAATTAAGATAACCACACAATAAGGACTTCATCCATTGCTAATATGATACTCAGCACCAACTTCCACAACAAGTAAGGTTTTTAGAATAACGAAAATAAAGAGGAAAAATCTGACCCGACCTGGCTATTTATCAGGTCGGGTCTGACTGTTTTAAACTTTAAGGAGCAGAACAACTAATTTAGTTCTGTGGGATTCTGCAGTTCAATTTTATCCTATCCATCACTTATACATGCAATCATCTTTTCTCATGACATACATAGCTTACCAATACCATCCACCCTTCCCCCGTTTCATTAGTATTTATCCAAATGCTAAACCTCCATGCAAGATATCAGCAATCCCTCCCTAGCGGTGTCAATCCCTCCCTAATGCGTGGCAGTTTACATCTTTTTTCATAGCATTGTTTTCCATCCACGGTGCTTTTCATTTCTCCCTAATGCCATAAGTTGCCTCGACAACCTCCTTTCTCATTTGCTACTAACTTAGCTTCGTCTATCAATAACATAACGGTTCATCATTTCTATAGTACATGTAGCATTTTTTTTTAAATGTCATTTTCTCATCTTATGAAAATGATATATGATGAAAATGATGTATGACCATCCAAGTGCGCCTATTGAAGTTTCTATTGTAACAGCTACCAACTATATGATTTGGGCCATCACATATTGAATTATTGTGGAACGATTCAAATCAATGTGAAATGATAACTTGAATGTTCCTTTGTTTGTACCATTATTAACATAGCTATCTTCTTGAATGTTCCTTTGTTTGTACCATTATTAACATAGCTATCTTCTTGAATGTTCCTTTGTTTGTACCATTATTAACATAGCAAGTTATTTTTTCTTTTCACATTCCATGTCCCTAAAAATGTAATTTAAGTCAATTCGATTACAAACCATAATATTGACATGTGCTTGAAATATATATAACTCATGCAGAACACATATACTACAAAAGCAAACAGTACAAAGGCAAAATAATGCACATCAAACTTTTGGTAGACATTATCGAGAGAAAACTAGCAGGGGTCACGATAAGAATATTCTACAAAGAGAATATTTCTGAAAATTTGTTGTAGCAGAAACAATCACTTCTACTTCTTGCGTTAAACGTGTCAAATGGTTTTGACTGTATTTTCAGTACATAGTGAAAGTAATTAAGATCTGATGATAAAAACTATATCAATGAGTTTAACCAAATATAATTGCATATCTGGCCTGGTTTGCAGAATAATTTGTTAGAAAAAAATTAACAAAATTATAACTTTAAAGAAGATTGAAGATTGTATCTTAATTTGACTGATGATTTAACTTTTTTAAACGAGGTTTCACACAACTTTAGCATTTAGTTATGATTACTTTATAATTCCTTGATGACAATTTCATAAATTTATACCAGGTTGAATGCTAAATTACTCATCGATCACCATTTTCTGAATGCAAAATATTGAAGAATTTTATTTGAAAAGAAGGCTTTGCGACTGGTTAAACTTTGATTACTTTATTTTCTTTGATTGCTTGTTTAAACAGAATAAAATGAGTGCTTTGTCAGTTTTAATACACAATTAAGTCAGATCCTGTCATTTATCAAATACGAAATTATTCTCACTTTTTTTTTTTTTCTTCAAAGTAGAGCAACTTTTGAGTAGATTAGATTTAGAGTTATTCAGTGTAGTGTACGTTGTGCAATGGAATTTTTGGTGAATAAAATACACTAGTTTATCAATTTAAGTGACATACAGTGGGATCGAGAAACACTTTGAAGTATAATAATCATACATTAACATATATTGGCTTCAAACGGATTTAAACGGAACAAATAGGACCTTTCTAATTCGAACTTTGCCAGTTTATCTGTTCCTTTAGGGGAAGTAAACATTTATAAATTTTGTATATATATATTTTTTTATGATGATCTCTATATATTAATTGTAGGATATTGTAAAGAAATTTACACTTATTCAAAATATTTGCAAAAAATGTCCTGCCTACCCGGCGTTGTGCTGATTTGTTTGACACATGCCTTTACAAGGACTCCAAGCTGACTGTTATTGGTACTTATCTTATGCTGACATTCCCGCAGCTGACGTGTGTCAGAAAATACAGTCGATCCCAAAATAAAGGTTCCACTTGACAGCACGAAAAATTCTTCGGAAAAAGGTAGGGAAAATAGTGAGAAAATATTTTGCTAAGCAAAACCCTTGAGTCAACTTTGCAACAATTAAAACATTAATTTGATTAGAAAATGATATCATACCTACAAATTTAATACGATCACTAAATTTCTTAGTTCTGGGGCTTCTAAAATTTAATGATATAAAAAGTAAAGTGTGAATGGTTTAAATTACGATGGCTTTTTGATGAAGATCAGAGAGTTTTGCGCTTGATTTAATGTCAGATTCTGACTAGTAAATAAGGACACCAACAAAGTTTGAGAAATGTGCTTTTCCCTGTTATGGTATGTACAAATTTCCGCAAAACCGTATCAGACTAATACATGCAATCATTGGACCGTGGGAAAGTTAATGTCAATAAATATCTTAAGCTAACCTTCAAAGGTAAGAGGCCAGAATTGTTAAGTGTGTTGTCTGTTATTTTATATTGCAAAATGTCTATAAAAAAACCACAACTTCAAAAATGATTAACATAAGAGAAAAATTGCACCGCACTCTTCCAAACCTTCATGCGATAAAAAAAAAAACTGTGAAACAGCATTTAACATGACAGCCTACTTGATTCATGCGCTGGTAACGCTTCATTTAGACATCTTCTCACCATCGATCCTGGTTTTCTAAGATAAGACGACAGGTTGAAACACCTACTCAAATTAGTATTAGAGAATACTACAGTTCCTATAATGGTTTCGTCAGGGTTTTGTAGACATGCTATTGTCGATGTCCAAAATGGTAGCCATGCATAAGAATGAAAGGAATAGCAAATAAATGGTAATCAGCGTGTTTCAATTTTTTTTTTTTTGGTAATAACAATTATAAACTACGGTGGTTCTTACATATTTAACAAATAAGCTGATAATTACGGAGTATTTCAACTGAAATGTTGAATCATTGAATGTATGAAAGATAAAAAATTGATGACATTCATTAAAAAGTTATTTAAGATCTTTAAAATATACAAGACTTGCTTTAAAGTCTGACTTTTTATGGGTTTTTGGGAGCAGGGGAGTGTTATTTCTTATTCAAGGTATGGTATTGAATGTTTAAAAAAAAATATACGAAAAAAATGCCTTTGTAACATGAATCAGATATATGTTCTTATATATTGTTGTGGTTTATCGATGTCATAACAAATCTGTGACTTTGGTTCTGTGTTGTTTGGTACTTATATAAAGCCTTACATTATATTTCCACTTTAAAGATTGCTTGTTTTTGTATGTGTTCAACATGTGTTTTTTAAATCATCTTTGTAACTGATATGCTCGACATGTAGTTTCATTGCAGTAGCGTATTTGTCGGGACAGACGCCAAAGTTAAAGTGTGTTGAGCTAAAAGCGGGACAAGAAGCGACAAAGAAAATACATGTTATGCAACAATACAATTGCCGGACCAAAAAACAACATTAAATTTATATGCATACTTGTGTGATGATAAACATAAAAGCATGCATAGCAATTCTAACAAGGTGGCAATATTCGTTTCTTTTAGTACAAATATTAACCTCTATCGAACAATAACACGCAGTAGCAATTGTTGCAAGATCAAAATAATTTATATCAAGAGCGAATAGGGTTCTGGGTGTTAAAATAAATGATTTGAAATGTTTTGTTTATCTGGTTGTACTTTCTATCACACGAAGAAAACCCAAAAAACTATACGCACTGTGAAGACAAACGAAACCGAAAGATTACAAGACGTCCAACAAGCTGATGTACATCATTGAATAAAGCTTGTAAATTTGCCAATAAAAACTCGTGCCTCACAAACAATCAAGTTTCTAGGAAATTGTAATGAGTTCTATCAAACCTTTAAACTGAAATAATTCTACGCTTCCTAAAATAGACGAGGGATTTCTAGGTTCAAAATAAACATTTGAAATAAATTTTAAAATTGTTTGATAAAATTGTATTTTAGTTTGTATCTACGTATTGCAAGCATTGGAACATATAGCACTCGCACACTCTTGCGGTAACTTACATTGCAAAAACGTGTAAATGTGCATAACAAAATTAAAAGCAAGGGTGTGACCGTATAGCAAAAAAATTAGGAACACAGAATAGGTGGCCGAGTACTGGCAGGTATGCTTTATTTAACCATAGGTTCTTATGGTGACAAACCTGAAGTTGAACCTGAGTTGTTAATGCAAGAATCAACATTCCCGTGATCTCTTCGAATACTGTCATCTATACATCTTTCATTGCTTTCTGTAAGTACGGCAGTTTTATTCCCAATTAATACTACTTCGGTTGAAGATGAGGAACCTCGGACGAAATCTACACACAAAACAAACAAATAAACAACGTGTTAACTACAACGAATAGCTATGTGAAGAAAGTTATAACACAAATTATAAACACGGCAACAAGGCCATTTTACGGCCAAGTGCGAAAATAGGAAAAGAGAGAAAAAAAAAGGATTTGGATTAATTTTGAAATGTTTACGATTTATTTAAAGCCTATGGCCAGTTTTTATTTTAGCATTGAAAATCAATCAAATATTTCGCTTAATCCTAATCATTTGTCTTAAATTTTTGGATAAGATGAAGGGTTTAAAATATTTTGAAATATCAATAGAAAGATTAACTATATCATGTTCTGGGTATTTGTATTTTCAAAAACAAGCAATCAATAGAATTAATGGTTAAATGATGGTATTCATTTTGGTTGACAATATGATACAAAATCGGCTTTTGTTTGGCGCAGCATTTCAGTTGTTCAACTTCGTTTGTTTTGCTTTCGTGTATACGTTTCCATTGTAGATTAGTTTTGGACCCGAAAAAAAAAATTCAGTCAGTTGCTGAAGATAATTAAAAGGCATCTCCATTGCGTATCAAGTTCAAAGCTGTCACAATGTAATATATGTACGTGGTTTAATAGTATATGTCCCAAAATAATGGACTATGCATTAAGCTGTTAAAATTTTGGCAAATAAGCTTGCTTCAGTAGTAACTAAAAATCCATAAGCGTTCATGAAAAATTGCCTTCAATTTTATTCCACACAGGTCTAAGAATAGACAGTTTATGTTATGTTGACGGGCTTTCTAGCTCAGATGATTTTGAAAAAAAGTAATCCCTTAGGTTGTTAAGATTCTCGATAATATGGAAATAGCGAGGATTGTGATGCTTAATAGTGTACTCTTGTGTGTTGTACCATTTCTTTCTTTACTTCACATAATTGATATTACTGCCTTGTCATTTGGAAATATATGTGCTTGAAAAAGCATTTCAATAAGAACTCTATAAGACTGGAAAGTATCATATTTCTAATACCGAAATACATTCAGGTATATTGTATGTATTATTCTAATAAATGTATTCATCCCACTCGTTTGATAAAGTGGCATAGTTTACAATAGTCTTTCCCTTTTCAAAGTAATCAACTTCAATCCAAAATTGTTTGTTTATAAATTCTTGTATCACCAATTGTTTGTATTAATTTTCATTGTATCATACTACTCTTAAAATAAAGAGTCATCAAGTAGAATTGTAAATAAATTATGCAATAAACAAACTACCATTGGTAATTACCATCATTGTCTCAGTAAATTGACTCAGTAATCTTACTATCATCGCCTTGCTTTTTTATCATAATACCTGGCCCGGGGTAAATTGCCTACCCGTTCGTTGCATTTGCTATCCAGTCTAACCTGACTTGCTACTGATCTCTTTTCGTCATTTCAGGAGCACGAGTAGGAACAAAAACAATACAGATTCTGTTTCATTATCTATCTTCCTCCGATTTTTCCAACTCTGACAGCTAAACTTTCTGAACCAAAAATAAACTGGTGCCAAACTTTTGAGTCCGAAAAATAAATGGCATTTAATTACAGTGCGCAAAATCTCAAAAGTTCAGTTTTTGCGGAGGGTGGCATTCATTTCTTTAAATATAGAAGTCTGTAGTTGAATAAAGTATTAAATCGAGCATCAATTCAAAGGCGAGCATTCTTCGAATTTTGAAGCATTTTAGTTTTCGTGTTATGGTTGTTCAAAGTTTCAAGATATTAAGTATATGCGGTATTTGTAATGTATGATAGAGTTAAAAAACATATATGTGTATCTTATTCTCATCCACAACTGTAAGTTACTACATAATGGTGAAAAGGATTTTTCTATTAGAAAGTCTTTTAGAAAGAGTGTATTATTGTGAGTAGGGTAAATAGTTTTGCAACCATTTTCCTCTAAACTCTTCTTACACCGCGGCGCCTTCATCTGCCATGTTTCTTTTTGCCAGATATATTTCTAATTTATTTTATCCCACTTGAAATCATCCGAATCAGTATGAAGGGTAAGACCAATGGCAGGAAGTGATCATGATATTCCAAAAATTTTAGAACAATATCAACTCTCAAATATCTATTTGATGATTGTTAAGAGAAATACGAAATATATTTTCTTATTTTCCGGCAATTGATCCATCTATTTGAATCAATAACTGTCATACATCAGTTGAAAATCCCTTACAATGCCCCCAATCCGTATTAAACCTTAGCAGTAATTATGTAGAATTTGAATGCAACGGAGGCCATGTTACCACATGTTACCCATAATGCACCAATCGTTGTTTGTATATTTATTGCGTCGACGAACTTCAAATGGTTGAATAATTGTTTACACGTATATTGGAAAATGAAAACCAGGGCCTTTATGGGAAAAGAAAGACGTTAAATAAAAATATATCTTTAAGTCAGGAGTTTTTACTTATATTGTAATTAAAAATAAGAATTGATACATTTGTAGATGATACCTTGTACAATTTACACTCTTGATCGTTATTGCTGTATTTTGATGGGAGAAGAAAATCCCAGACTACCGTTTCAAATAAATAATGCTTAACAAAACAAGATCTGATTAAGTTAATAGTTAATCAAAGGTTGTTAAATCTTATACTCTTAGATCTAGTCAATCTTAATCTATAGTTATGTGCTTAATCCAAAGTTGTATCAAAAGATCATAAATTGTCATCAGGTTATGTTATGTGCAAAGTTGACTCTTTAAAAAGGTTATAAGTTTAGCTGAATGGAACATGCACAATAAAATTACAGACATGTATTATCTATAATATAAATAAGAAAGGAAACTATACTTAATGAAATATGCATTTGTTTGTCTGAAACTAATCAATACATTTAAGGATTTTTTTATTCTTAATAACAAGTAAGAGTAATTAGCAGGCTGACAATTTTGTTTGGGGTTGCACGTGTGACAAATTACTCGATTCGAAAATGAATATTGTTTATGATTATATTACAATTCATAAACAAACTTACCCAATCACAACGTCCTAGATATATGATATCACAGACACAATAAATTAGTTTGCCTTACTTTAGGAAAATCCACCCTGGATGACTAATTCTAAAACGCAGCACCGTACTTGCAAACTGAAATGTTTGTTTTGTTTTTGTGTATTCAATTCTCCATACATTTATACATATCAAAAACAATTTATTCATCAACATAACTGTAGGCCACCATAGTACAATATAATCACTGATACATACTTTCTAAATTAGCAAATTATGAAATATATACATGACTCAGCAACATTATATCTCAAATGAATACAATTGAATCAATAACAACTTGCAGTTCACAACACCAAAAATAAATAGTATTCAACAAATCTTGACTTTTTTAAAAGGCAAAGAATATAAATCTACCAAAGTTATCTAAAATAAGATAATTATTTTTACATCAAAATTAAAAACTTCTGTCTGTCAGGGAATAAGATATGAAGGTATAAAATCGTTTCTATAATCTTTATTTCAGGGACAGACAAGAGAAAAATGGAAATCATCTTTTACAAAAACCTAAATCACAAAGCACACAAATTCTTTCATGAAATGGGTTATTATTCCATCGCCTAGTTTCAACTCTTGAATCATGACTAGACAAACAAAATTTACAAAGACTTTGTTTATATTCACGAAGTGAGATGCAACTTAAATACTTTTCACAAATAAAATCAGCTTTAACGGTACGATACGTTATGAATCTCCTACTTTAATTTATTTCCCCAGTCCAATTTTGAACATAAATATATTTAGGTCTTTGCTCAAAAAGTATTGTAAAGACTCTTTCGCTCCCGACCCCTGGTTCAACCAAGCTTCCCCAAAACCCACAGAAAAGAAACAAAATTTTAATTTTAAAGGTCCAACACACGAAACCTCTTCCTGCTAAAGAAAGTTGCTCCTGGTAAGCTAGAGAACATACATGATCACCAGACAAACGAATAAGGCTCAAACAATATTTTCAACAGACATGACTTCATTTATAAAAAGACGGTGGCGCCCCAATTCTCCCCTCACTGCACAATTACTTACGCTAATAGGCAGCTTTAAAACATTTTTACAAAACATGTGATGTACGTTTTCTATCTCACTAGCTTCCTCGAGCTCCCATATTTCTGATCCATAACGGAGAACAGGTGGAATTTTGTAGTCAAATAGTTTTAACATAGTTTTAGTGGGAGCATTATCAAAATTTTTAAGAGATTTCTTTACAGAATAAAATGTTTTGGTACCTTAATTTGCTAATCTACTGTAAATTTGAGCCGAAGAATCAGAATTAGAAAGAACCAGTCCGAGATATTTGTAATTAGTAACAACTTCCTTTTTTTCACCACCAAAGTGCCACTTCTCATTTCTTTTAAGAATTCTTCCCTTTTTGAAAACAATGACTTTAGACTTATTAACGTTAATTTATAAAAATGAGGTTTGGCAAAAACAAGCGAGATTATCCAAGAACCTCTGCAATCCTGTAATAGAATAGCTGAAAAAACCAAATGATCCACGTACATGATATGTGTGAGCGTTACACTTCCCACGTGAACCCCATGAAAGCCGAGTTGGTTCATTTCTTCATTAAAATTATCTAAAAATTGATTGAATAAAATAGGCGACAATGGTGACCCTTGCTGAACACCTTTCAGGCAGAGAAAGAAATTATAATATTCACAATTACCTCTTACACAAGACTGTAGTTTCTCAAACAAAGACAAGAGAACATCAAATAAATTACCACGTAAGCCTTTACCATGAAGCTACCGCAGCACTGTCTACCTGTCTACCGAATCAAAAGCTTCACGAAAGTCAATAAACGCAGTGTAAAAATGTCCTTTTCATACCAAGATACTTGCATATAATTGTATGCAAAATAAACACATTGTCTAATTGCCTATGTCCTTTCTTAAAGCCACACTGGCTGTTTTTAAGAGAAACAGGGCTTACGTTATCAGACCAGAATTGCAATCTACCAAGTAGGATATTGGAGAAAAGTTTACCTAAAACTGATATCAAACTAATACCGCGGTAGTTATTAGTATCACCAACTCTTCCACTTTTATAAATAGGTATAATAACACTGGATTTCCATCTGAGGGGGAAAAGACCTTTCGTAAACAATACATTGAAAAGCTTGTGTAAAACATCAAACATTTTAATAGAAGCATTCTTAACAAATTCAGCGGGAATTCTGTCAAGACCAAGCGCTTTGCCTTCACGTATAGCCCTTATATTTTGTATACACATATTAACACTTTCAATTATGTTCGTTTGATCATTGGACAAAGGAAATCTTTTCAAAACATCAGTATCATAAGTCCTACATACAGGATCATCACATAAAACATCTGAAAAATGTGACTGCCATTTATCTTTCTTACTCTTAATCAAAGACCAGAACAAACTTGAATTGTTCTGTTCAATGGCATGCATTAATCGTTTCTGATTTTTAAATACTCAGTTTTTCTTTTTATGATGAACCATGTAAGAGTACTCACGTCTCAGCTGTACGTACCTACAGCGCGATTCAGAACTTCCATTCATTCTTAACCTATTCAATTCACGCCGAGTTCTTATCTTCAACTCTTTACACTCACAATCAAACCAACTTTGCGAACTAGTGTCGCCTTTCTTAATAAGCCCACTTTTCATAATACTGCCAACTGCACAAAATGCTTTTTCAATAGAAGCAACTGCCTCATTACTATTTGAGTCACATGCACGGTAGGCTTCATTGATGAAATCAGTGACATTATTGTCTGACTATTTCAAAAGAAAGTTAGCTTTCTTTTCTCGATCCAGAAATATTTAACGTCATGATGCTTATATTTCCTAATGGGGTATCTATTTCGTTTGAAACTTAAGTTCAGTTTAAAGTGAATGGGTGAGTGATTCGAATCAATTCTATATATGATGCTTAAATCTGTACAGTCCTCAACATGTGTGTGTGTTTTTTTTTGGCTAAGACATAATCTACAACACTTGATCCCTATTCGCCAATAAATGTAAATAAATGTAAATATAAGAAGCATAAATTGTTCGCAGATATTATTTAAACTTTACGCGCCACTGCAATATGAAAATAACATGCTTTTTAGTGGCGCGTAAAGTTTTAAAGCAGACATAATATCTCGAACAAAAAATATATTCGTCCTTGTTATATAAACAAATCGGTAATAGATGCACTGGTATTGATAATATTAAAAAATAATTTGATAGGACAATAGAGCGTGAAGTCCAATAGTCACCTTTGAAATGTAGTTAGATCAATGTAGTTAGATCAATGTAGTTAGATCAATGTAGTTAGATCAATGTAGTTAGATCAATGTAGTTAGATCAATGTAGTTAGATCAATGTAGTTAGATCAATGTAGTTAGATCAATGTAGTTATTAGATCAATGTAGTTAGATCAATCATCTTAGATCAATGTAGTTAGATCAATTTTAGATCAATTTTAATCAATGTAATTCTACAATCATCTATTGGTTTTTTTATATTTAACTAAAGAAATGGAAATAATATAAAAAACGTTAGCATTAACAAATAATTTCTAGAACATACATTCAATTTGAAATGTTGAATAATCTGATATGGTACCTCATTTCAATCAGAATTTATATGTTGAAAATATTATAAATATATTGCAGTAATTTCACTTGGTACCTCTCTTAGCGCAAACTTGTTGTCGTTGACACCTTGCAAACTATGTTGCCGTCTTCTACAATAATTGCGCAGGATTCGTTGAACCAGGAATTTGTTACTTTAGCTAAAGTAATAAATCCCTGGTTGAACCCCAAGTATACCTGGCAGTGTCTGTTTATAGGGTATAGTGGTTAATAATATTGTGACATTTTTACAATATGAAGCAGATTTTGTCCTCTAGTCATATATAATGAAATGACTTCAGTCCGACCAAGTTAAATATAGATTTTTCGAATTACTTATCATTCTTAATTTTAAGGATTCCAATATTGTTTTCGATTATTATGATGTGAAAAACATCGCTAGCAAAACCGAAGATTTTACAGATAAACCTCTACCTAATGATTGGTTCGACAGTATTACTCATTACTACAGTAGAGTGAAATTCGATAACTCAAAAAATACAATCAATATCATTTTGTCAAGTATTATGTTTTCAGTAATTTTATGAATCCGGAGATTGTTGAGTACATTCCATTCAGAATGTGACATCAACAATTTGTGATATTAAAAAGGAATCAAAAAGGATTTCGGAACACTAAGCTTTTATTTTGAATGCAGTCGCTTGATTAAACACTTTGATTTTAAAAAGCGCTGTGGGATAAAGATGCATCTTTAATTTATAGGAAAGACAAAGAATTGCATGAAAGTGAGCCGCGTATGCTTGTGAATCAAACTACATTATTACCAGTCTGTTGAATAAAAGAATCACCGAATGTTGTCTGTTGGTAGTAGATCATTTCGCTCGCCGGTTGACTTTTATATCGACATCGGTTTAAAATGCATAGTAAGCGTTTACTATAAAAGTATCCATTAATCAATTTAGTTTGTAATTACTCAATCTTTCATAACTCAATCTCTATTTTCTCAAAGCAAAGTTTAGGAGACAATGAAGCTTTGATTCCATAATATCAGCATGAAATACGTATTTGTATCAAAGCAAGTTATGTTTCCACGTATACACCGCATTTAAGGTTACATAAACAAGTTTTCTCTTGTTGTTGAGATTTCTCTTTAACTCAACAAGCCTTAAATTCATTTTAGTCTCTCCTATCTTCTTCAAATAATATATATGGCTTTAATCATTTATAAAGAAAATTTTCATTTAGATTCGACTTCGACAACAAATTAAAGTCGAGAAACAATGGAATAGGTTGCCCACCGTTGTTATTCTTGTTTTATATTTTTCACACCTTTGTTCCTGTGGGCCTTAATTTATGTTAGCATTTTCTTAATGTGAATAGTTTATATTAGGGTATTGGCTGCATCAGTAGTCATACGGGTATTCAGTTATTCATCTATCGAGCTTATATTCAACTAGACACAAGTGGGATTGATCGAAAAAGTGACTTTACCTCACACTTGCACAGACCGTCTTACATGATGAGGCTATCTAGGAATGAATGATTTGAAGAGTATATCCAGGAAGATAATCATGAATAATTTATTAGTCAATTAAAATAAAAGAGGCATGATCGTTAAGAGCTGTCTAATCTAGCACAAGAATCTCGTCAGGAGCAGGTGTTGTCAGAATTAATGGACATTCAAGAAAAAACTCATAAATAGCGTATGGGCAGATGGGAGCTCCATTCATCAGTTCATGCTATTGAGCGTATATCTAAGTTTCTTCCTACATTTCATGTTTTTATTTTAAAATTAACCATATAATAACAAGAGAAGAGTGTACAAGAAGGTTATAAGCCTAAAGTGTAAAGTGCAGATAAAAAAGAAATGATATTAAAAATAAACATTAGGGCGCCTAAATCAAAAGAGCTTCAAGTTAAAAGCAAAAATCAAATGCAGGCAAGAAAACCACTGCGTATATCATCAGGAAATGGCTTAAAATACCCAGTAAAACCACACTAAATGAAAAATTATTGTATGATGTATGACGGGATTTCGTAGACAGATTATCATAGTAATTGGACATTGTTCTGAACACATTTTCCGGCTATATAATGAATTTTCTTTACAAATTAACATCTTTTTCCTATTAAAAATATGCTACAGATTACCATAGCCAAAAAACTTGTAAATGTTCAGTAATATTGAAAGAATATTTTAAAGTACAGGTATGATTCTTTCACCAGAATGCTTAAGTATGATTGCCATGTAGAAAAGTAATTGTACTTTTTTGTGTGGTGTAATATTACACGACTCAACGGTACCACAAATTATAATCATAATGGTAAGGGTTATTGTGAATTCCTTCAAAAAAGCTTTTTGATAGTTCTTTACAACCAATAGAAGTACTGGTGTAGGTTCGGTACTTCCCTGAAGATAATCGATTTTTTTTCTATTTCGTCTCTCTTGCCTTCTTGTACTGATTCTCAGAAATTTAATTTCCTTCTGCTAAATGTTATGGATGCAATTGTCACAGATGGTAAAATAATGTTATATTGTTTTAGTTTTGCACTTCCTTCTTCCCCAAATGCCGTAGATAATAGAATGATGTTATTACTTCTTAATTTGGTTACTTTTTGTTCCATTCGATCCTTAACTTTAAGTTATATTTGATATTTTGTAATTTCAGTACCAATCGTTATTAGAATGTCCGTGAATGCCCGTTTAATATCTTATATCCTACAACACCTAAAATGCTGAATATTGTTTAATAAATACTGCAAATGACGATCAAACTTTTCCCATCTACTCAATGTAATGCAGTTTTTATTTATTGATAACTTAATTTTCAGATTAATTCCTTACAGATTGCGATGTTCTTCCTTGCAAGTCTCGTGACATTTAAAAACATTCATTATTCAAAAATATACATATATGATAAGAATTTCTTATCAAATAATAGACGACTTTCTTTGTCGTTGCAGTAAATTGAGGTTTTAATTTAAATTTAACTTTAAGACATAAGTCTAAGTAGGTTAACTAGTTGTATTCAAGTCTCATAATGGTTTTTACAGTACAAAGTAGGGGCATAATGGTAATGGAAGACATTATAACATGATTTTCCAAAAATGAGATATTGATACTTACACTATGTAAACATGTGAAACCCAGTGTGTCCCATATGTAATTATCTTTCTAAATTCAAGAGTACCTCTTGAATATCTACTACAGCAACAACCTGCTAAGTAATGCAATCCATTTTTATTGTACCAATAAGCCAGTGTGCCTCCATTTTACCCATAACTGTATAAATAATATCACAATATCAACCAAAAGGCTGTAATGAACGAAAGAAAGGAAACTGATATCACACTTACTTTGCTGGAAGAATATGCACAAGATGAACAAAAGGCTGCTAAGGTTCCGCATCGTAAGAAGCTGGTAATTGAAGTACTCACTCACTATCATTCGAAAATATTATTTTTCTCTGATGAGGCAGCTGAATCCTCCTTCCAAATTATGTATCTGACGAGATTCACAGAGTCAGTATAAAGTTTTGTTGCGATAATGTGCGTATTAATAAAGATTGGCTGGTTAGTGTTTCATTACTTGATAGGTCCGTATCAAAAGTACTTTGAAGATAGTTCAATGCAGCTGTGTTGTAAATATTGAACCTATGCATTTGATAGGCACAGTCTAAAAAGACTCCTGTTGCTTATCAGCGAAAGTTGCTAAAAAATTATGAATAGTCTTATCTTCAATTATACTTTGCACATCAGACACATTAGAGTGGAAAACTATTTCTGAATATTCCAAAGACCCTGAAAAAAAAAAACTGAAATATGGAAGAAATGTTTTAAACACATCTATTCAATGAGCATTCAATTATCCCTGACTGCATTGCATGTATGCAAAGGGACTGAAATTAAGTCCTAGAATATATATTCTACTAACACGTTCGCCACGTTTTGATTCATTGCCACAAAGGTCATGGCAAAAGCTGTCGGCAAATTTTCATAAAATAGATTAAATAATTTTAAAAAGACAGGACACAATGTGTAAAACGGTAATGCTATGTTCGAACTACCAATTTTCTAGCATACTTAATCACTCGTGTAATCTTTGCAGAAAAGAAATACACCACAATCATAAAGAATATTCATTCTAATTGGAATAATCATTCTAATTGCAAGTGGGAACATACCGCCGAGACTGTTTGAATTTTGGGAGATAAATTATTGTACGCATACAGACTAATTTAAAAGAGTTGTTTACAATTAAAAATGCAAAACTCATACAAAAATGGGACTAATGGGATAAATTTGAATTTTAATTGAAAGCAATGTTTCAAAACAAGTTTATTCGATGCATTTTGTAAAAGCGTCATTGATTTGATAGACAATTTTTCTCTTTGAATATGTTGCTAAAAATGCAAAAAGTACAAATGGCCTACTTACCGAGTATAAGATATCAACAGCATAATTTTCTGTGATGCTTTTTTTGAATTTCGACTTGCTTTCATCACGAATAATAGAAAAGTTTTAATTTCTATCGAGATTACCATTAACACCCTTTCACCATTCAATTGGAAATAAAGTATTTTCCTAGACGAAAGAAGTTTCGTGACAGCATCCAAATTTCAAAGCACAAACTGTCAAAAATATGGTGTCAATATAATATACCGAGAAAATCCCTCTGCAACAATTGGCTGACAGCCATACACAAGAGTACATATAAAATTAATACAAAGTTAATGAACCGATGAGCTAAGTTGTATATCAAGAGTGGAATCTGAAACCGTCTACGAAGTTATCTAAGACGTTGTTACTTTTAAACATTATTTAATTGTTCGCTAGGTTCTGTTTAACTTAAAGTCTTGCTATATTGTAATTCAATATCTCTGACCATTTTCACGCAAAAAATGGTCTCAAGACCTTGCAACGTTTAAACATTATATTACTGTGCACTGAATTCTGTTTGAACTTACGTAAAGTCTGAATTACCATATTTCAATCTAATATGTCTGTACATTTTCAGACATCAAATGAATGAGCCCAAGATATTGATTCGTTAAATCATTGTTTAACTGTTCACTTAATTATGTTTGTCTGAATTGCTATATTAATTATAATCTAATTAAGTATGTTTACGAACAACAATGAGCTCAAGACGTTGAAACATTAACAAATGTTCACTACATTATTTTGATGTCTTAGGTCTGAGGTTTTAAGTCTGATTAATCTTTTAATTTAATACCTCTGACATTTTTAACGTATATCAATATGTTATTTAATCTTAAAATTCCCACACCCACATACATAGCAGAGCTACATGCGTTATATAGTAAAGTATACATTTTCCTAGATGGGGAATTTGCAAACGATTAAATTCTAAAGAACACCAATTCTGTAAACTTCGCCTCCTCTATACGCTAATGCTACTTGGAGCTTTTCAATTACGAAATATTGAGCATTCTAAGATGTCAAATATATTCCTTTACAATGACAGTGTAATACTTGACGGCTGTCGTATTGTACAGAAAGCTACATAGCTCGAAAAATGCTCTGAGATTAATATGAATTTTTATTGCAAATTCTTATGATTTAATTTGATATTGTTTAATTATCACACTTTCCGTTGAGCGTAGAATTAGAATAATGATACTAATTTGTCACCTTGTAGACTTAGTCTCTTGCATTTCGAAATAAACTATACATTTTTAAATACATACTTTAAAAATAAACGCAAAACATTTCAGCTTAAATTGCGGTGATGTTAGCTGAAACCATGACTGAATCCAGCGCTGTTCATCGTCTCCCTGTGCTACATATGTAAATAATTGAATACTACAGCTAATTTATATTCATTGGTTCCCCGAACCTGTGGGATATGTTTTTCTTCCAACCGTGAAGCGCAACACACTTTATTGTCTCCATATATGTACACACACAAACAATGCGAAAATTCAGCTGTATTCATTTACGAGGTACCCTATTGTCTATTGTTAATTATTTAAAGGGGATTCTAGGGACAAAAAAGGAGTTTTTCTTGAAAACAAATGGTTTAAGAATGATTTCATATGGTTAATGCGATTTGTTGTTTATGTATTATATCATATTTTTCCTGCAATCTTGTAGCTCAAAAGAATTGTATATGTCAGAAAAGTGCTAAAACAAAATCTAGTTAGGGTAATTTACCACCTGAAGAAAGTTTAATAAAAAGTTATAAAAATAGTGAAAAGAATTATAAATCAATTTTCAGTAAGATAAATTAACAATTGTTAAGAAATTGATAATAAGGGCGTCAACTTCTCATAGTAGACTAACAACATTCTACACAAATAAGACAGATAACTTAATTATCTCCTTAACGAAATAATATATTGGAATAGTTTCTTAACCATTTATGTAAATCTCTTACCTTCTCTTACTTAATAGTATCATTACTATAGATAATATTAATTGAACTTCTTAACGCGTTGTATTATTGTAATCAGGTCATTTGGATCTTAGGTTGTGCATCTCTAATTTTGTTTTACAGAAAAGAAGTTTTTGGTCATTAATTTCAAAAGGTGGAATTTTTTCCTTCGTCAGACGTGTTCAGAACATTTCTACCCATATACTTTTCTCTCGTTATCAAGGGAGTGATTATGTGTTACATCCATACGCGCCAAGTTTTAAACAGATATATCATCTTTTTTAATGCCTGTTCAGTTTGCAAGGAAGTGGGAAAAATCATCAATCTCCATTACTCCATGGGGCAAGATACATAAAAGTGAAGCAATTTTAATAAATAATAAAATATAAATGAGAGTATATTCAGAAATGAACTCAATCTTACCATTGTAGATTAGAGACGCAGTCCATTCGCAATATCACTGTACATACCTTGTGCTTTTTAAGTTGAAAATATCCTTCAACTTTGGTACAAATGCATCTTGCTTATTGTACTTTTGAAACAATTTTCATAACTGCTTTGGACAAACCCTTGCTTGTGATTGGTTAACTGAACAAATATGCTCATGTTTGAATGTAATTAGTAATTTTGGTCAACTAAATTTTGCGCCTAGTTTTCCACAGTTTTAAGAGCTCTGATATAATCAACCTTTATACACATTTCACTAATCTTTTCTTTCAACAGTGCTGCAAACAGTCAACAACTTATCAATTAATTTCTTATCGTACGAATTGTGTGGTGAGGTTGAGGATAACTCATACTTCAGGAGAATGTTAAAATAAAGTATAATTTTCAGGATTGAATGAAACCTGAATGACACAACTGTACATCAAAAAACTGTTTACGCCCGTATATTTTGCATATGCGTTTATTTGCGTACACGTGAAAACATAGGGCGTATACGTGTACGCTTCTAAATAAAACAAAATATTGTAATAAATCGCAAGGACCAACGTACTTTCGGAATTTTGGTATGTGAGGAGAATAGTGTTGCGATCGACAGGCGTTTTCAAATTCACACCTTTTCTTTTCTTTTCGCTTTGTTGTATTTCCATTTGATTAGCACGTATGAATCGGAATCATGTCCCAGCCAATATGTTACTTTAAAGCTGGTTTTGAATGAACAGTAGACACCCCGGCACGATCATCTTGATCTCTTAATGGAAGATCAGGCCTCACAATTGAATTTTTGCTCGATTATTCTCCACCATTCAATTGTATTGTGAACTGGAACAAACGAGATCAAGTGTCTTGGTCAAAGACACATCACAGCCCCCTGGCTGAGATTCGATTCTAGTAACTTTTAAGTACAAGACTGACGCCCTAAGCACTGGACTACAAGGCTAATGCACTATGACAATATTGTGCCCAGACATCTAGGATACGACATCGCAGTTGCAGCGCTCTTACTCAGTATATTTAAAATAATATACACGCTGTATCCTCTGAAACCATTCCCGAAATGTACCCCGCACGTACAGTGTATGTATAATTGTACACTGTATGTATGGAGTGTAAGGGTAGTGATGCGTACATTTTCCGTGGCCTTGAGATGTTCGATTTTCTAACATGTGGAAAAACCTGTCATCGCTGATGTAAAGGAGCGAATCTTTCATGTAGCCATAACAATTTATTTCAGTTGCCATGTATTTTTGTATAATGCTAATGAAGGAAAAGGATGAAGATATCATTCCAAAAATCTTATTCTGTTAAGCAGATATTTGTGTTTAAAGATAACCGATATTGACTGAAAGTGCACTAATTGCGAAATTACAATCCTCACAAGTATTTGTGTTTGTTATTAAAATGTTCAATCAGATTGTTAGACTTGCAACCATCGCACTTATATGTCAGTCAAGTATAGCATAATGAAAGTACTATGTCTTTATTACAACTTAAACAAACTTTTCGAATAAAGGAAAAAACATTTATGTCAGTATGTTTCTTTTAAAGCTTTTCCTAAGTTCCTCTTGTCCTTATACATAGAGCAGGATGATAGCGTTTATGTACTGAGATGAGTATAAGTACCATGTGGGATATATATCAGATCCCTTGCACAGTTGCAGAGAAAGCTGGGGGTCAAAGTAGTGTTTAATATAAGTACCTTTAATCCCATTATACTTAATTGTGATCCCATCACATTAGTGTGGCCATCCTGCCCTACCTGAAAATCAGAAATTGATAAAAGACTTTACAAGGATTTTAATTATATCATATAAGATTAAACAACTATGCAGTGAGTACGAAAGAACCAAGACGAGAAGGTTAAATGTGAGAAACAAAGAACAAATACTTTGAGAATAAATTGTCAAACATTGGTTGTGCGTGATTCTTACGGACTTTATTACAATATTAGTGAAGCATAGTATAATGAAACTGTTGTGTATTACCACTTAAACAAACTTATTGAATAACAGGGGAAAAAATCATTTAGCTTTGATCAGATGGTAAAATAAGGGTGTGACATAATTTTTTGACCGTAGACTTTTTTACATCAGTCATTCTCATGTGAAATTTCGGCGTATGTATGGTAAGGGAAAATAAAAAGTGTTCTTCTCTTTAAAGCGAAAGCATGATCTAAATGTCTGAGATGTTACATTTTAGAATGAATACAGCCTTTTGTATCCCTAGAAAGCATACGAACATTATATCGAGAGCAAAAGTCGCAAAATGCACATTGGTGGGACATTGCACAACCACAGTAACAAAGAGCCCTAAGCGAGATGACCTGATAGTGGTATTTCTAAACAACAAAACAAGTCACATCCATGGGTGGGTGGCATTTGTGTGGGAAAATTGACGATTCGTCGTTTATATTTATCTTCTTTTCGGTATTTGTAAAAACTTTTTATGCATTTGGATTATCCCAAATATGCTTGGGCTGGCCATATCTCTTTAGCAAGTCTTAACTCACCCATGAATATGTAATCTTCGGTAGCACGACAGCGCACACATGGAAGCTGATAGCAGGATAGTTCGTACCTACAATCGGATCACATTTGTATCTGTCTAACCAGTCTGGGATGTAATTTTTCTAAACAGGGTAGCAATTGCACCTACTTACTCTTGTCTGATTGGTTAATAGTGTATCTTTTGTAACGATATCACAACACGGCAACTAATTGAAAATATTTCCAAAATGACTGTTACAACTTTTATCAGTTCTGCGGTACCAAGCACGATTGCATGGCGGTTCGATCTACCTAATAAAAACAATATATTGCTCACATTTGTAGCACGGACATAGAAGTTGAAAATTATTCACGTAGGTGATGACGGTAAAGTCTTCCAGAACTTAAGCCAATGAAATAAGTGATAATGCGTGCAACTGCTATCCTGTTGCGAGATAAATCGCGTCTGGAAGAAGCCCTGTTTCGTAGAACCTGTAAAAAATATGCGATTATAGACGCCCTGCAACGTTAGTCAACAATTCAGCATGTTGCAATAAGATTGCGCAAAAAAATTAAGTAGTTTACTTTACACCATGTAATGTCAACACTTTACGGTGGTTTAAGTTCCCCTTTTTCTTCTTGAAATACTACAAGCAAATACAAAAGTATATATAAATCAATAAAATGCCTGTGCGCGCGAGAATACTGATTTTGTGGGCCTGTGGTTAGTACTGTAGCAACGCATAACTACGAGTAATGGACTGTAACGTTATTGTAATAATAACCACATTTCAAAATATCATGTTCTAATGTTTCACTTGCCAATCGACACAAGTAAGACTCAGCGTAAGGACTCGTTGCTGATTTATGACAAAATGGCAATCGAAATGCGTTCCAACCATACAAAGACTCCAAATCCAAGCAAAGTTTATTAGGTGAACACGTTTACCAGAAACAATAGTAACGAAATAAACTTCCTGTGCATCTGTTAAGTCCTGACAACTGGCCCACTAGCCGATTTCGCTACACACCTAGATCTATGTGCATGATCGGCAGTGCAGCAAATCTATGAATATTCAAATCCAGAGAGGTTGTATAATTGTGTGAGAGTTGAACACACAATTACAATGACGGGGTCGTCGCCTGCGTATTCGCTTATGATAGTACAAATGCTATCACGAAACGCTTAATACGACCCAGACGAGAACACAGGTACGACGTACGGACAGACATAACATCGACAACCAAGTCAATGTCCACGGCCTTTGATAACCAGTTGTGGTGCACTGGCGTGTCTACCCACCCCAGGATTGAACCCGGGGCCTCGTGGTCTGTAGACAGGTATTATAACCGCTACACCACAGTAGGTAGATAAATAATTGTGTGTGTGTACACATAGCCTATACAAGACACGCATTGGGTTATTATGGAGACTCCATTAAAATGCGCCCTCACTTTTTGATCGAGCGCTCCTTTAAACACAAATATTTTATCCGACGTATGAAGAACTAATGACGCTTCAACATAACACATAAGGCTTTACCAAATGATTAAGAGAAGGACGGTCTCAATGTCATACAAAGGTCCAAATTAGGTGCATTAAAGGAACGTCAGCTTATAGACATTTTCAAACACTGAGTTTAGCCAAAGGTAATTTTTTCAGTAATTCGACTAATCAAATGTTGGGGGAAGGGGGGAGGGGGGGGGGGGATTTTTCCGTTGGTACCCAATAAATCATCAGTTGTGTAGCAAAAGTTGTAAGTAACAATGCCCATGCATAGCTTCACGTATAACGCACGTATGATTAGCGTTTAAAAAACTTTAGCTGTGTTTCCATGTGCGCGTATCCGTTTGCGTAAGCGTATGCGTAAGACAAAAATCGTTTCTGTGCAATTAACCTTCTGGATTAAATGATTGACAGCTTGTTTTAACCAATCACGGCACGAATTTGCCCAGCAACAAAATGGTGAACAAAAACTGCGCCTACGGGCTTTGTAAATCTGATTGCTGTTACTCAGAACAATTAGCAAACTGAATTTTGTTTTTCCCCATTTGCTAAAAACTTTAAAGATCCGAAGAAGTGCCATAAATGAATCAAAGCATGCGGCAAGCCTCGCGAACATCTAAATGTCAACGCATTGGTATTGCGGATGTAAGGTTTGTTTGCCCCACATAGTTACCGCGTTGCTATGGTGGGCGTGACCTATTTGGAAACCTGGAAAGGTTAATTTCAGTGGGACTGTTCCCACGTATCCGTAAGCGTATGCGTAAACGTATGCGTATCCGTAGAAAGAAAAAAAAAATCGCTACTTGTAGCGATTCCGTGCGTGAAGTTACGCATACGTAGGGTGTCGGAAGGAATTAATTTAAGACTTACAATAGATATTATGAACCAGAAAAAAGTCTTTAGTATCATGTTAGTGGTGGTAGATGATATTTGAATCTGGGGGAGGGAGAGGGGGGGGGGGGGGTGGGCACAGCAGGATTTAAGAAGCGCTTTTTTCGACTGACCCTAATTTGAAAGCATGTACGACAGCATTGTAACTTAGGAGCAATAATACCTCCCCCCCCCCTTCCCCCCCCATCTCCCCCGCTCCTTCCTCAACTATAAATACACATTTCTAAACTTTTATATATCAGATAATTAGGCCTACTGGTTAACTTTCTTTCTTCTTAAATTTGCAGCCACGCAAAATAGATGCCAAGATTTTTTAAAAGTTGGAATTTTGTATATAATAGGTCTTGAAATCGGAAATATTTACAACACGATTAGTCAACTTTGTATTGATCATGATTCGGAATATATAATGTCACAAACAATGTGAAAAGCAAATAAGGAGTCTTAATAGAGTGGCTTAGGAGGTTTTTGCATAAAATCAATCATTCTGTACATCACTTAAAAAATATTCGAAATCAGTCTGCATAATCCAAAATAACACTCAGTCTCCATTTTTTTTCTCCAAACTAATTAAGGCACCACTGTTGAGATTTGGGTAGCTTGTACGTAACAACTTTCTTCAATCTGTCAACTAGAAGATCAGGAGACTTATGAACACTAACAGGTTAAGTTTTAGTTCTATAAACGCGTGTATTTTAAAAGATTAGTTTAGTGGTCAAGCAAGTCCATCTTGAAAGAGGATTTCAAAAGAAACAAAATAGTAAAAAATCTACTTCAATATCTTCTTTTGTTAAGGAGATATTACAGTTTGGTATCATTTGTGTACAAACCACTGAAATCAGACAAGCTGTGACATCACAGCCTCAGATTCCTTAAATTATTTTTGTATTCTATCATATTTTGCCCTGCAATTTTGTGGCCTAAAAAGTATTGGATATGCCAGGAAAGTAGTCAAACAGAATCTTGTAAGGGTAATTATAATTAACCGACTAAAGAAAGTAAAAAAAATATATAAAAATTAAATAGTAAAAAAGTAAAATAAATTGTCAATAAAATAAATTAACATTGCTGAGGATGTAGGTGCCAAACTTCCATAGTAGAATTACAACACCAGTCAATTCTACATAGATAATACAGAGCTTAAGACTTTAATGTCTCCTTAACGGAATAAGGTTCTTGAATACTTTCTGTACCATTTGGTCCTCTTTCATATAACAGTCCGGTTTGTACCCCGATACGGAGAACAGTTTTGTTCTCCCGATCGAGGGATTCTTCACAGAAGTATCCCACAATGCATCTATCCAAATTCAAAGTTTGTATAGGAATTACATAAGAATCAGATAAATTTCGAGGGTAGGGAACTCTAGCACTGCAAAAGCTTCAAATGTTTCTTTACGATTTGGTATATAAATATGGTATATAAATATGGTATATAAATTATGTTTTCACCGTGCGCATTTAAAATTCTGAAGAAAAGTGATGAATTAGTATTATGCGTTACCGTTTGGCAGTCGCGCTTTAACAAGGTTTTCTGAAATTATGAGAAATGATTTGGGATTTTTTTTAAATAATTTAGCAGTAACTGCGTTGTAGTAACGAAGTTGTTTTACTTTCGCGAAATTCAACATGAACAAAGCAAACTGTGTTACAGACCTTCAATGAAACGACTTATAAGCGTCTATGACTGAAACTTCACATTAAAAATGGCGACCTCCATATATCACTGTAAGCTCAATGCGCATGCTTGAGTCTCCCGATCGGGGGATTTATTGAGTCCCCCCGATCGGCGGTACGTACCGAACTGTATAAGATCAACTTGCGTGGCCACTAAATTCTTTATAACTTTTTAAAGAAGGTGGAGGAGGGCACGTCAGTCTATGACAAAGTATACATCGTAAATTTTCCCTTGACTCCATTTCAAAGATGCGGCATTTAGTAAATTTTGGTTGATGTACGCATTACTTCCGCGCAGTTATTACGGACAATGGAAACAGACACTACAAACACGCATACGCTAACGCATACGAATACGTGCACATCATAACAGCTTTATGCTCGGTCCGATTCCGTGCGTAAATTGTCTGATTGTGCAGACGAGAAAGAATCTCACAGTATTTGACTATCCCGATCTACATCACATAAGTAACACCAAAATTTGTATATTTGACCATATTTGCACAAGTTGTAAGAATGGCCAATTTTTAACCGAATTTAACGAATGTTCATGTTTTTAGTGTTATAATATTGCCTCTAACTGTTCATGTACTGGTGTACCTTTATATGATTTCGTTGCGCATCATGAAATAGTTTAGCATGGACAACCGCTAATGAAAATCAAATCCCATTTGAACTGAAGAATTTTCCAACAGACAAAACAAGTGTCTTTCATGGCTGCATGAGGGAGGCCAAATATTTTACTTCAAGACGGATCAGGAGCAAAGAAAGTAGTTGGTGATTTTATTAGATAGCCAGATATCTGATAGTTGGGGAGTTATAAGATGGGTGACGACGAATTATTACATATAAAATTATTGTAACCATGACCAATAAATCTTGTAATGTATGTTTGCTTGTAACTTAAGATAATATCACTACAATTGAGAGTACTTCACAGCTGTTACATAAAGCATGTTCTAAAGAAATATACATTAATTTGTATTAGGCTATATTTCAATTATTGCATTGATACATCATATGAGTTGCTATTTATTGTTATAAACTTAGTCTAACATCTATATCTAAGCATCAAATTTAGGAATAAAGGTGTTAAAGACACATGTAATTTCACTGAAGCCTAACACCTATTTGAAAAATAATTATAGTTATCTGCTCTTGAGTGCTCATCTTATTACATCATATTGCATAGCTGTCTTATTATCTGGAGTGATCGAAATGTTTATACTTTGTCAACCGCATCACACGGAATTATGAATATTCCGAGAATCCAGCAGCAGTCTCGCATGGTTAATATTGGAATATAATTGAATTCATGTTTTGGTGATCCATTAATTTGTAATTTGTATTACTCCAAACTTGGATATGTTTTAAACTCATTGAATTTTAAAAAGACATTTTTTTACAAAAGAAACTTTACTTTAATAGTCTCACGAAATATTTTTATATATAGGTGTGTGTGTGTGTGTGTATAAATATGTATTATATATATATACATATATATATATATATATATATATAAAATGTGTGTATGTGTGTGTGTATCGTGTCTGTGTGTGTGCGTATATGTGTGTTTAAAACTAGCTGTTAAAACACCGTTGCTATCCGATTTATCACACCTAATCTTCTTTAAAGGTAATTTAATCAAGCTGGATATTTAATAGCTCTCTAATCAAATCGTGAATGTCTGTTAAATAAGCTTCTAGATTAAATCACGAATCACTTTTTGCGTAACGATATAAGTGAAAATACAAAGTAATCACCCCAAAGTTTGAAGGGGTGGACGTACCTTGTTACGAAAGTGCGTAGATAATTTCATAAGTTGAAGACCAAATGTTGTTATACTTCACAAATTAATGAGTTTACCAAAAAGGTACAGAAAAGTCCCATCTTTGTACCGAGATCTAAATAAACGAGTCTATATCGTATATTAGCGGTATGAAGTAAGATCCATTTGACAGCCCTCCTATGACTTTGAATTTAAGTCTCGCTGACTTCTCCTCATCGAATAGTCTTGTGATCAAGCGTCTACATGAAAATAAAGACAGAAAGATATTCAAAAGAGACCAAGGAAATCATCAGGACTAACTGCTCCTTGAAGAAATACAGAATGTGAAAAGATTTGAACGTCGAGTACACGAAAAAGGTTCTTTTCCATTTCTTTTAGCAAAGAATCGTAATAATCCGCGGAATGACTTAACACGTTAGCTAATTGAGAAAACACATCACAAGCATTCTGCCAAATCGATTAATCTTTGCTTGCCTTATTGGGATTTCCATAAAGCTTAGGAATATGAGTGGCGTAAGAGGAGGTAACGTTTTTGCACGAACTACCTACGATTGGGAGAACACTTTTGTTCTTCCGATCGGATGATCGTTTACAGAAGTATCCCACAATGCATCTATCCAAATTCAAAGTTTGTATAGGAACAATATAAAAATCAGACACATTTCGAGAGCGGGGAACTCAACCACTGCGAAGGGTTCAAATTTGTCTTCACAATTTGAAATAATGCCATATGAATTATCTTTTCACTGTGCGCTTTTAAAATTTACGGTGCGGTTTTCAAAAAAATTGAAGAAAAGTGGTAAATTTGTATCATGTGTTACCGTTAGGCAATTGCGTTTTAACAAGATTTTCTAAAAAAAAAAAAAACAGTTTTGTTCCGGAATTATTTTTGACTAATATGGTGAAATTGTAATTTGATAAATCTCAGGTGGACTGGTGGAGTCCTATGAAGTCCTATGAAGCCCATTAAGTATACAAATTTGTATTAAGTATACAAATATTTTTTGAAACAATGCAGCTTGATAGTCTAATGATCTTTACCCTTTCTTTGGGTTCGCTCTCCAAATATGATGGGATAAATACCAGGTATCATGATTAATAAAAACCTTTATTCTCGTATGTGTAATTTGCTGTTGGACTATTTAATAATTTTCTACAAACAACTTTCCGTATAGGCCTATTCTGATGATAATCCGGAAACTTGCTTCGCTTTCAAAAGACTGGAAAGGTTCACACACCATGTGTTCGTACATCCTTGGTCTTATATAGAGTCAGTATAGCATAGCAATACTATGGTTTAGTGATTTTACCAGCCCAGACGATCAGTTCATGAGATTCCCTTTTTCAGGAGAAAAAATATTTTCTCCCGAAAAGAAGAAAACCTATGTAAACTATGTAATTTCCGGATTTCCATTTACAAGTGCTTTGGCCTACGCTTTTTAATTAGCTTATATGCGGTCATTGTATGTGCGAAGTGCCCAGGCTGCATTGTGTGCATACCTGTTTGTGCAATGTACATTCTTTTTCTTGTTTGGTAGTGGATGGTGAAGCGTTACTTCGATAATTACCAGCGAAAACAGGCCAGAATTTGTAAGTTTGTCATTAAATTGATCTTAAACAGTTAAAGGGTGTGGTGGATGTTCATTTGGAAACCGGATGATTTGTAGATTAATAAGTATAGATTTTGAAAATGCAAAAATGAAATTGATAAAATTTATAGAAGCCATACAAGTTCTGTGCCATAGCGTTACGCTGTTTCGTTAGAGGCATCATGGGTACTCTTTAAAATGGCGTCTGAGATTCTCCCATTTTCGTGGGAACATAATTTTCTCCTGAAAAGGGGAATCTTCTTAAATGATAGTCCACTAGTTTATTCACCTCCTAAGGATTAATTCAGTGGTTAATAAGGCTTGTCTTATATGGAGGAGGATTGTTAAATGCAACAAAATGGAGAAGAAAATACTTTAATATCTAAATCCACTAAGTGGATATTTAAGAAATAAACCTCAACTGCGAGCCCATTTTTAAGTAATAACCAGCAAGCCCAAATAATTTGAAGAATCGCCGAGCCCATTATAGTTGAAATTATTTGGGCGAGCCGATTATTACCAACAATGGGCAAGAAAGAGCAGTTTATATCTATTTTATTACCAAATATGATCAAGAACTTTGAAAAAATAAAGAAAATCTGATCAAATTCAGATGAAGAAACATGCGAAATTTATACACAGTACCGCACATGCATCAATCCAACTTATTTGCATATTTCATTTCATTTCATTTATTTGTTTTTTCACAACCAAACTACATATAATTACAGAATAGTTATATTTGCAATTATCATGAAATTTACAAAGTATGTATATACAGAAGAATATATATGGTTGCGAAAGAAAGTGTTGTATAAAAACTCTGGTGAGCTTAACTGAGTACAACACTTCCAAAATACAAAACAAAAAAGATAACAAATTGGTAGTACAAAACGCACCCACCCCACACACCAATACATACAATCGAAGCCACATCCCCATCCCAACCCACCCGATCCCAGGTAAAGCAATGATGTACTGGAAGTAAGGATGAAAGTATTTAACAGTAAATGGGAACTATTAAAAAACTAATCAATAGTTCATGATGTATTTACGTTTAGGGTATTTTTTTTAGATGACGAAACAGATAGAATGTTGACGGTTTCTAATCCACCAATTTATAATTTTGTCCAACGAACAAACTTGATCTCGTAAATGACTCGGGAATTCATCAATTTAGAAATTTATTGTAAGTATTTTGCAATATAAAAGCAATATTCCAGCAGAAACACATTCTGATTTATCCCTAAAGAATATATATCTTCGTTTACGAGAAACAATACAACAAAGGTCAAAATTATGTCAGTGTCATGTCACTACACACTCGTACCAAAGCCAGCTGTAAACGTATACTGCACTGTACATAGTAAAACACCATTGCATTTGATGATCGCTTTAGGTGAAGCAAACGGCCGTGTCCCGTAAAAGTGCAAAGAATACTGAAAAATGGTAACTCTTTTAGACCTACTTGTTATTGGAACAGAAACTACTGTTATTTAATATTCTCAAATATGTCAGAAAAGGAAGGTTTAAACAGTTTTAAAGTTGTTAAACATAACGTTTCGGTGTAGGTCTATGCATTGCTAGGTTAGTTACAACGGCAGTATTGTGTAACCTGTAGGTACGTGCAATTAAATTGTAAACACTTTAAAGCCTAGGCCTAGTGTAATGTTACAAAATAAGACTAATGATTCTAGAAGAAGAAAAAAAAGTAAAGCAGGCAGTGGCATGTTTAATTCCTAGTAATATACTTGTTTCGTGCAAGTTCTGAACATTTATAGCCCTGTTGAACTAATTTGTATTTATTGCATTCTATTTCAAGCTGTGCACATTGGACTATGTTGTTGCTCAATTCAAATCATAATCAGCTTGTCAGCAAGACATTTGTTCTTGCTGAAACTAAAATTGAGTATTTTTGGCATAATTTATTTTTGTGCGCATAATTATTATTAAAGGGTTAGTCTGTGGTTGCCATGATTAATGTAGGAGTTTTATACCAGTACCCCACAATATAAACTGTCAATCTAATGAATATGCAACTGTCCATTTATTGACTGGGAGTGCTGTCATTGGTCATTTTTTCAGCTACTCGTTGAGTAATAACGGGACAGTAGGAATATACAAATGAGACTTGCCATCCAATTAGGTAGCTTGAAATGAATAACCCGACACTAGTGGCGATGTAATCAAGTTTAGAGTTCCGTCTAATTTGTGTACAATTACTGGATTGGAAAAAGCTACTGTAGAAAGAAGGCGCATTTACGCCTCTTGTTTGACTTTGCGCGAACTGCTGGAAATTAAAGAGGGCTTTTAACAAAACCTGGGCCAGAATTAAATGTCAAATGTTCGTTTGCAAAGAGTTAATTCATAGTGCGCTATGTTTTCGGCACATAATAATGCATAAAGAAGCTGGGCAGAGATTAAGCAATGCACGAGAACGTAGCACGAGTGCATCCTGCGTCATCTCTGCCCAGCTTCAATGCATCATCCTGTGCTGAAAAATAATAGCTTCTTTTTTAAAAATCAATATTCGTAAAAATTCGGGATAAACGTTTGAAAATGCGCAAACTTTCACTTTTGGAATAATTTGTTTAAGATCATGACATTATGAACACGCGTAACATTATTGCGCGTCGTACATTGTACATTCGCACGAGAACAATGGAAAATTTAGACGCAATGCCAAAACATGTAGTGTGCCTGCATGGTTTGATGCGCTCATGCATTCAGCACATGATAATCGAAGGGTTCTTGAGTATAAATAATATCAACACCCGTGCGTGAAACACGGTTTTGAATGATTTAACTTTACGTACATGTTCATTTGTTGTTAGCTGTCACGTTTAACTGAACTGTTAAAGGGATTTCATGTGGAACATACTTTCTAGGGATGTTTGTTTCTATAAATTAGAATGGACAAATTATATACCCAACTTGTAAATTGTACCAAACTTCAAATGTAAAGTAATATTCTTGTGATTTTTAAGAAAACACAGTAAGTGAAGGTATTTTCAATATCTGATAGGAATATCAGAAAATCAAATGAAAAGATAATATGAACCTATCTGCCTAACTGTTTGTATATTGAGGCGATTAATACTAATAACGTAATTGAATACAAAAAGATGTTAAAAGCATAGAAGTTCAGCTCAGTGGTCCGCGATTAGAGCAGGTAGAGACGGCGTTTCAAGATTAAGGAAAGGCTTTGAAAACGGAAAACGGGCACTACTTCGTCTGGAGTTTGGCATTTTGATTGCAGAAGAGCCGAGAATAAAACTTAACACTGATATACTGTATTGATGTTGGATACCTGTGAGCAATGTGACCATATTTAGTAATTTACTTTTGACTTCCTGGTACCTGATGAACTTATTTTCGGGCTTTATTTAACTTTTCAGTAATTATTCTTTTGACATTATAGTATTTTAAACAAAACCTGGCTTAGAAGCTATTCTATGTAATCACTTGCATTCTTTACCAGCCTATAAGACATATTCCCGACCCCCAAAACCCAATTCCTAGGTGTTTCAACCAATCCATATGTCTTCTGTGAATATTCTACAGGATTAACCTTGAATGTGAAGGCTGATTAAAGCTTTCAGGAACGATAAGTCCTACTAATAAAGTATATTTCTACTATTTTTGACCTCTGAGTCAGTCTCTTTATTATTCTTTATCATTATGAAAGTGCAGCTCATCCTTGGAAATCTGAGCGTTAATTATTAATGAAGTAGAAAAAAAAGTCATTAAAAATTTACTATAAAGTGTTAGGAAATTAAGTGACATGACACCTATGAATGTGCCGAAGGTCGTGTTTGCTGCGCGTGCGCGGTTTTTTCACACTTAATTTGTTCTTGTTTGGAAGTGATTAATCTTTCATTAATAGGCGCAAGGTATAACCAATTTCAAAGCTCCACGCATTATTATTTTTTCGTATAGGGTGATTAACTGTGTGGAAGCTCCAAATCTAAGCTGGACCCACATTGACCACTGAGAATGATTTTTTTTATCAAATGTGTTTATTGATACTTTCAACAGTTCAAACAAAGTGCGATTTCTTGTATCCTTCAGTACCTGTAATCACAGGAAGTCGTCTGCTTCCTTTAGATAACTTAAAAACACAAAGAGCCAAGAATTTAGAGACTCATAACCAAGTGTAAGTCTATTACGTATTCATGACGTTTGATATAATTTGCTAAATCTTGATATCCACAAAGTGGAATTTACATTATAACAATTTGGTTAGACTCTCATTTTTACAATTTGCTTAGATCATTCTAACCATTTGTTTGGATCATTTTGGCGGCAATAAATAAATCGTAATTCCCGGCCACATATGACATGTGCCGTTCCTCTTCGTTTAAGGTAATGGTAGAATGAACATACAATTATTATTTTTTGGATGTGTTTTAAACATTTTCTATAAATTCTTGTTTGATTTGTGGGGTATTCATCTGGCTCCGACACCTAAACACAGGCTCAAGATCTTCGCTTTATCACCTCACTCCTTATGTGGATTGGAGTTGCATTTAAGTCTGCCAAGACTTCGTTTTAGGCTAACAGGATATCTTTGCTTAGATAATTCCAAATAAAAATCCTGTCCAGTCGAAAATTCAAAAGATATTTTTAGATTTGTTCCTCCTTCCTACGCAAATAACTCTCAAACTATTTCCATTTGAGATATTACGTGATGATATCATTGTGGAAGATTAAAAAAAGGTTATTTACAAGAACACCCTTTAAAAAAGAGCTGTCTTGGCGATACATTTTTTGTATGGATACTAGAAAGAGAACGAACTGATGTAGGTTTTGTTTTATTTATTATAAAATAAAATAGAAACAATAAATAAAGACGATCTGCAACATGGTTCTCTTTAAAAAATTGTTTTTATCCACGCCCGATTTTGACATGTTGCAAGATTTTCATTTGAGATAGATATTACGTGATGATATCATTGGGGAAGAGTATAACAAAGGTGTAAGTTAACAAAAGCAATAGGGAGCTAGGAATTAGCGGGTCTTACAGTGCGGCTCACGTTCCTGAACGAAAGTTCACCTGATCAGTGAAGCTCAACATGAAAGGCCTGTTGATTGCTTTCTTTATTAACTCGGTTTATATTATATGTTTTTAGTTTTAGCAAGGTTTCTGTCATGAATTGTACATGTGTTAATTGCTTTTGCTGGGGTATATTTCAGTCTGCGTAAAATAGCCACAGTCCCAGTGATAGGCCAAAGTAAATGTCTTTTTCAAGTGCAGGACATTCCTATGAGCAAAGTCTCATTTCCAGTCATAATGATGTCCCTTGTCCACTAAGAATGACCTCTCTTTGATCAGTACGGTTTGCACCTCCGATCGGGAGAACAGTTTTGTTCTCCCGATCGGGGAATCGTTTACAAAACAGAAGTATCCCACAATGCATCTATCCAAATTCAAAGTTTGCATAGGAATAACCTACGAATCAGACACATTTCGAGCGCGGGGAACTCAACCACTCCAAAGGGTTCAAATTTTCTTCACGATTTAAAATAATGGCATATGAATTATCTTTTCCCCGTGCGCTTTTAAAATTCAAGCTTTCTTCGAGAAATTTTAAGAAAAGTGATGAATTCTTATGATGTGTTACTGTTAGGCAGTCGCACTTTCAGAAGGTTTTCTGAAAATATGAGAAATAACTTGGGGATTTGTGAAAATTATTTAGCATTAATTGCGTAATAGTAACGAAGCAAATTTGGCTACAAACCTTCAATGAAATGACTAATAAGCGTCTATGACTGAAACTTCACAATTAGAATAGCGGTTTCCATATATTACTATAAGTTCAGTACGCATGTTTTAGTCTCCACATCGGGGAACTTAATGAGTCCCCCTCCCCCCCCCCCCTCTTCCAACCAAACTGTTGATTGGAGTCTCAGTCCTAGTAGTCGCGGTGATTATGCAGTTGGTGGTGCTATCCACTACCCACAAAATACAAACGTTTTTATAACATTTTGCGTCATAATGTTTTATTAATATCAAAATATGGTGTCATAAAAACATTACCATAACATTTGTTATATGATATAATGCAAACAATATTTTTATTATATCATTTTTATGTTTTTAAGAAACGTTTTTCTAAAAAAATATTATAAAACATTTTCATAACACCACAAAATGATATTATACAAACATTTTTACAATTTGAAAAAAAGTGTTCATTATGTTGTAAAAACATGGTATTTACTGGGTATACATCACTACGACTGAGATTCCAAACTTAGCGTAATGTCATTTAAAACCAAAGATTTTCTAACAATTTTTTGATTCAATTTATGATAAAAGCGTGTCAGAATATATGTGAAGTTTAAGTCTGGCCAAAATAAAAATAAAATAATAATAATAATATTTTAATTGGTCTCTTTTAAAGCTGCATTTTTAAAATTCTGATAAGCCCACATGTTAAGTGACCTTGAAAATCCTTCACTGGTAACTATCGGAGGGTGTTATCGTGTAGTTGCACGCACAAGGTAAAACACGTGAAATGCACTGTAACCGGTAGCAGACATTAGACCCAAACTGAGCCAACCTGACTCAAACTAATCCAAAGTAAGCCAAATGACCCAAACTGAGCCAAACAGTCAAATAGAACCAGACAGAGCCAAACTAAGCCAAACAACTTTACAGCGGGTGGTGCTTGAATAGTTACGCTATAGTTTCAGGTGGCCCAGGTGGTGCTAGAATAGTTACGTTATAGTTTTCGAGAGCCGCAGCGACGGGTGGTGCTAGAAGAGTTACGCTATTGTTTCAGGAAGCCCCAGCTACGGGTGGTGTAGGCCCCTTCTCAATGCTTTGAAACACCCTAATCAGTGTGGGCTATAACACTCATTGTAAAAACAGCATTCGATGAAGAGCAAAACGTCACAATCATGTCCATGACAGGGTCCTTACTAAAGTGAGCGCACATTCCTGGACCTTATGCCGTGGAAATCTATAGAACCTTTTGCAGTATTTGAGTATGAGCATGTGAAGTTCCAATTTATGCTCGCCAAAAGTTTTCGCTAAAAAGCATAGGGAGGGGGGGGGTAGGGGAGGGTTGGTGGGAGATGGGGGGGGGGGCATGGGCTCTTATCCAAATTTTCTCCAAAACGTACTGAATTTTTAAAATATTGCTGAAAAGTGGGCAGGGGGACATACCCCCTGCTCCCGGGGAATTACAGCCCTAGTCACATCCTCATTAAGTATCTTACTCTTTATGTAACTTATTAGTTTCCCGATATTTTGTGGCGTACAACCATTGTATTTGTGAGTCCAATTACATAGGAAAGTATTTGCCATTGGGGGCCAGATTTTATCATCAAGAAAATTGCACGAAAATTAAAGCAAAATGCTCGAAAATTCAAGACAATTGAAAGAAATTTCCCGAAAATTGATAAAAAATTCTTGAAAATTGAAAATCAAAATTTCCGAAAATGAAGAAAACTGCACAAAAACTGCAGCAAATTTTACAATCTGACGATAATAAGGGAAGTTTTAATAAATTGAAGGAGACTTCCCAAAAATTGAAGATTTCCAGAAGAAAAAAAAAAAAAGCCATGAAGAAAAAATTATTAGGGGGCAAAAATGGTACTTGGCCCCCTGAAAAAAATATTGGGGGGAAGGCCCCCGGCCCCCATGTTTCCTACGCCCCTGTGTCTATCTAGAAAGGAGTGAAACGGAATATTGAAGGAGGTATTATAATCTTCCTCCAATTATTATTATCCCAGTACTTCCAATTTGGGAGTTGTTTTCTATTAGACCTAATCATAATACTACCCAAACTGAATAAGGTATGAAAACAAGATTTTGAATCATTAATTTGTTGATATACATTACAAAATATTAGCCTGTGAGATGCCGGGGAGTTGAACCATTTTTTACTTTTTTCAACACTTTTCCATATAACCAAATATCAATTAATGGTATCAATTATGGTAGAACATACTACAACAGACTATTACTACACATATCCTGAAGCCTATGTGGCGATTGGAGGTGAAATCCTCTCATGCAGGTATCTGTTTCCCCGAAAATGTTCCTTCATTTTCTGCAATTTTTTTGTCAATTTTCAAAAAATGTCCAATAATTGTAACAGTTTTTCCTTAAGTGTTACCAATTCTTTCCATGAATGTTTCTCAGTTGTATTTCCCAAATGGGTACTGCATTCAGGTGAGAACCTTTCATCAGGGAGGCAGTTTGTTTTCTCTTTCAAATGGGATATACTGATATATGCTAATTTAAGCCCGTCGGTGAATCTTATAATACAGAACCCCCCCCTCACTGCTCCATTGCGTGTCTAATTAGAGGGGGATGCCGTAGTCAACCAGAACATAGGTGATGTAGGGCTTAATTGAAAATCAGTCTGTCAGTGTAAGAAGCAGTAGCCAAAAGAAATCTATGTTCATTTGATATAAGGTGTAAAACTTCAATTTGAGTTGTTTAGATCTTGGAGGAAAATGTAGAGAAGCTCAAACTGTAGAATCCATGATAGGCCTTAATTACTCTAAAGCTTAAATTAATTAAAGAGATGGGTAGAAAATACACGTAACCGCCCCATTTGTGAGGATCTACAGAACGACACATTCTAAGTCCGCTTTAAATCCTGCAAACTTTCATATTAAGAAGAAATCGACAAAATCAGGCAAAAATTTGGTGAAAGGAATGAAAATATTTGAAACAATTTTCATTCGCATAGCCTTGGTTTTGTGGGGGATGAGTGGGGGAAGGTTAGTGTGGGTAAAGATATTCAGAGTCAAACAACAATGGCACAGCCCCCTTGACTGCAGGTACATAATGACATCACAATTTCACTGTCCTTATAAATTTATATGAATTTCTTCATAGAAAAATCAATTCAAAATTCTTGACAAAATCGAGTACCTTCAATTAAAAGCGAAGTTAATGTGAGAAATGAACTTCGATTAGCAAGTCACAAACACCCCTTGGCATGTTTAACAGTATGAAGGTCAAAATGGTGTGATATCACAATTTTCTGCAAGTGAGCAGTAAAACTAGTTTCTCAGTAGGTTTTAAAAAGGGCATAACTTCTTGTGTGAATAAACTATGATCGTAATTCTTGAACCATATATTTTTTGTATTAACTATTTCTTATTTGAGTCTCATTTGTTTTAGGAGTAAACTTCCCTGTGAAACAAATGATATCTGTTGGTTTTTTACAAAGAAGAATATCAAATACTACGAATTACAGACAATAATCTGTATCTTCAGACCTGCAAAAGCCTGTATAAACAAAATGAAATTTTACGACCTCACGCTAAAATATGCCATTTACATCATATTTCGAATCTAGTTATATATTTTTTGTCAAGGCCCCAAAATAACCCGAACAAATGAGGTTACTCGAATACCAAGACGCACAGAACCGGACATTTTTTGGATAGACGACGTCTATATACACGAATAAAACAAACGAGCAGCCGAACAAACGAAGATTCGTTTCCTCATTTAGACAGTTAGATTGCAATAGCCTGATTCAATCAGGCTAAAAACTTAAATGTTTGCAATCTTTAATTTCGGGCCAAGGTGAACGTCTTAATAAGATGTGGTTTTAGGTAGCCCCACCCCCTCTCCACTTCCTTCCTCAAAAACCTATTAAAGCTACACTGATGTCCAAAAATTAAAAAAGGTGTTAATTAGCCAGTTGCTAAACGAATTTGATGAAATATCTTGCTAATGTTTTCTATATTCAAAATATCTAGGGATGATTATATGTCCACTGACAATAGAGCTTGGCACCTTCATGCCGCACGTTCATACACCTTGGTTGTGAACTTGAAGAGATATAATACTTTAAGAAATTGCTTAAACTGTGAATAGAACCAATCTGAATTTGGAATACAGATCTCTTTCCGGGTTACCTGGTTACTGCTTGTCCAAAGTTGAATTTTTTTCAATATGCACAATTAAAAAAAAAAGAATGAAAAGTTGACAACCCAAAATTTTGATGCAATTCTTTTAATTTCATTCCTAAATTTCATTGTATTTATTCAAATTTTAAACAATTCCACTAATATTTCCTATGTGTATACTTCCTAAATCCAAAGTGTGTGTGTGTTTTTAACACGGTTCTATGTACATGCAAGGACCTTCCATATAGTCCTTGGTACATGTATGACTTCTTTAGTGGATTGAAATTTAGCAGATACTGAAATCAAAAGAATTTTGTTCTACTCTGAAATCGAAATTACTATTAACAGCTTATTCAAAAATATGATCAGGAAATGGGTAAATGTGCGCATCCCTGGTCAGCTGGCTGGCGCATATGACATCTACGTATCGGAGGTGCATGCGATGGATCAATGTGTCTGCATAATTTCCACGTATGGAGATGATGTTCCATGTCATCCAATTTGTTTCTGCAATCTTTATAAGGAACATTTGACAAATTTAATGATTACGTAATAATACGACATCAGTCTGGTATATCCTAGGTACCCCGCAATGTGTGGCCCATTGCAATTTCCTCGTGTGATTGACTCTTTCTTGTTAATTTTAAAACCAGAAGTTTTCGTTTGTTTTAAATAAATAAATCAAGTTGTGGTTTTTTCGGCCGGCTTTCTTTTTAAATTAACAGAATAAAGAATAATATTAGTGGTCAAACATCTTGCCGGGTACCCGGGTGGGGTATACAGAACATAAAGACAATGAAACTACCCTGATATCTTTCGTCCATGCCAAAAAAAAAGAATGATATGATTCCGGCTCCGACCGTCAAAGAAAAGTGCCGTATTATGTTGTTTTTCATTAAAAAATAATAATAATCATTTTTGATAGGAAACTACATTAAATCAGTAGCGGTGAAATAGGACTCGGACAATAGAGTCCCTACGGCCTACCTCTCGACATTTTCCCTCAGATTTAAAACGAATTGGAAAATCGATCATGGGATCCAGGCGAGTTATGGGGGACTACATGTATAGTAATTTTATCCTCCCCGTAGCGTCGCTTTTTGAGGGAACATCTGGGGACCAACACCCACTCCATTCAAACACCCCCCCCCCCACAAAATTAATCTTTGTGAGAAGTGGGGGGCGAGTACTTCCCTCTCTTCCTAATACAGTCCTCCCGTGGCGCCACTGCTGTTGGACTAATGGAGGTATATAATATCAATAATCGGCTCTGCAAATACAATTAACAATTAACGTACTCATCAGTCATCAACAGTATTAAATATAAGTCTGATATTAAAGGCATAATGACGTGTAAATGCAATACTAGCCACATTCTTTTAAAATCTATTATAAACAATGCGATTCACTAAAAATGTAATCAACATCGGTCAAAGTCGCACCCAACGTTTTTAACTTAATTTCTAGGCATCAATCCGAAAATAGTTATGCAAATTAGTGATGTATAACATGGAGTCAAAGGTGCATTTTCCCCGCGGTCCTAGGGGTCTCGTTTCACAAAGGCCCGTACAAATTAAGAAAAGAAATGTCCCGGGCCCCGTGATCCTCTCGGCCCTGGGTGCCTTGGCGAGTTGTGCCGTTTCCTCTATTAAAGAGATGTTTTGAATGCTTTGTATACCTACATTTTAGCGAGCATAAACTGGGACTTTAAATGCTCATATTCAGATACTGCAAAAGGTTCCATAGATTTCCACGGCATAAGGTACAGGAACATGCGCACACTTTAAGGACCCTGTCATGGACATGCTAATATACCATTTTGCTTCATTTAATAAAGTTTTGTTCTTCTTCGAATGCTGTTTTTACAAGAAGTGTTCTAGCCCACACTGATTAAGGTGTTTCAAACCTCCGCCACCCGTCGCTGGGACTCCTTAAAACTATAGCGTAGCTATTCTTAGCACCACCCGTTACAGATTTAGGCTGTTTGGCTCTGTTTGGCTCAGCTTGGCTCAGTTTAGTTCAGTTTGGCTCAATTTGGCTCAGTTTGGTTCAGGTTTTCTCATTTTGGCTCAGCTTCGCTCAGTTTGGCTCAGTTTGACTCAGTTTGGCTCAGTTTGGCTCAGTTTCACTGTTTGGTTCATTTTAATTCAGTTTGGCCCATTTTGGCTCAGTTTGGTTCAGTTTGGCTCACTTTGGTTCAGCTTGGCTCAGTTTGGCTCAGTTTGGATTCAGTTTGGCTCAGTTTGGTTCAGTTTGGCTCAGTTTGGTTCACTTTGGCTCAGTTTGGTTCACTTTGGCTCAGTTTGGCTCAGTTTGGTTCATTTTGGCTCAGTTTGGTTCACTTTGGCTCAGTTTGGTTCATTTTGGCTCAGTTTGGCTCAGTTTGGCTCAGCTTGGCTCAGTTTGGTTGAGTTTGGCTCAGTGAGGGTGTGCCACACTGATGTTTACAAATACCCCTTGATTTCGTGACTAACTGCTATATTTTCTAAAAAATGCTTGGCAGGTTGGTATAAATATGAAATGATGTATAGAAAGCAAGGTTTACGTTTTCTTCAGTCTATGTATGCTAGATGGAAACGTGCCTAGATCTATAGCAATCAGCCGATCAGAAAGACGTATTTACCTTCCTGATATGGCTAACTGTGAAATTCCCAAACTTATCCTACAAAAGTTATTTTCAGACAGTAATTCAAATTTTGTAGTGCAAATGAAACAGTAGAAGCAAAATTTGGCTGCACTGGTTTTCCCATTGCAACTGTTTTGGCAAGGTTTATACACTTGGTAGAAGAAGGATATAGATATGTGATATGATTTTAATTCGCCGATGAAGCAGCACGCCAGAAAATTAACGTCGTGAAGAATTTTAAATTGAAATACTCATATATCAAATGGCTGACACGATATGTATTCTTCAATTATTTGTTATTGTTGATTACGACAATTCATTTCATTGTAGGATTTCATTTTGCGCATGAGTGGTAATTAACCAAATAACCAATAGGATAGTTTGGATATCTGACCTTGAATTTTATTGACTTAAGTTTTCTCATAAGGATTTTTAACATCGCCGTAACTGAACTTAGTAATAGATTTTCACTCATTTTCATGAAATACTATACTTCACTTCTTTCATGATAGCAGGAGATCTTGAGAACTCTCATGACTTCTTCGTTAAATTCTAATGTCCCGGGCTCGTATCCCGGTGGGTCTTCAGCCGTGGCCGTCTTGATATAATGTCCATAATGCTATACTAGCACGTAAACCCATGCCCTCTCCTTCCTTTGTCGTCATTATTGGGAGCTTCTATATAAATAATCCGACACGTCTACATATAACCTACGGTGGAAGATAACAAATCTTTATTTGCACAAAAATTGACCTTTTCAATCAGTTCAATGAATTCACTTTTTTCATTGAATAACGATCAACCATGTCATGACTAACAAAAAATAAAAAATCACATAAATATTTCTCCCTGTTAAAAAAAAAAAATGCATACTCGGGCTATGATGATCCATCAGGCCGGTGCCTTTGGCGTAAACGGATGAGAGTACAACAGTCGATCGCATGTTAACTCTTCAGTAGTGCTGTACTCACGGAACAGCCGAGTGGACTGGATAAAATAGAGTAAAGCGCCGTATCCTAGGACAACCAGGTCCATTTCAAATACGAGCGTGGGTCCCAAACCACTGCATCACTGCCTCTCAATTAGGAACATCAGAGTAAATCATCAAAAATAAGTTTTGACAACAAAATTTGTGACGAATAAACACTGACATCACATTAATAAGTATAATTTTTATATTTTATGAAGCCCATGTGTTCTCTTTTTAAGATATTTTTTATGTACTCTAAAATATAAACATGTGTGGAACACGAGCTTCCCTGAACAGAGTCAAATTGAACGCTTTAAAGAATATAATATCCTTTTCGGACTTTACCTCGTATGGACATCATTACTTTTTTTTTTTTTTTTTGAGGAATACGTCTGTGAATTGTTGTGTGCATTTAGAAAGAAATGTATTGTTGCGTCGACAGTTATATCCTTCAGCAGAAATGTATTGTTGCGTCGACAGTTATATCCTTCAGCAGAAATGTATTGTTGCGTCGACAGTTATATCCTTCAGCAGAAATGTATTGTTGCGTCGACAGTTATATCCTTCAGCAGAAATGTATTGTTGCGTCGACAGTTATATCCTTCAGCAGAAATGTATTGTTGCGTCGACAGTTATATCCTTCAGCCTGGGAAAACTTCCGGAACAACTGTTGGTTGAGTTCAGTGCAGTGATGAAATTACACATACGAATAATTTAAACTATCATAACGCAAATACTTAAAAAAAACTGAATATCAATCATTCCAATTAATTAGGTTGGGCGTATAAAATATTCTCTTTTGGAAATCATATTGGTTCATGACTGAGACCCTCAGCTAAATGCCATATACCATAACAAGAAATACGACCATGATACCTGTAACACCAGGTCAGCATTAAGTTCTTCTCAGCGTAGCCGTATTGTAAACCGCATTCTGACCATGTGTGACGTAAGTTGGAAAAAAGTCAGACGTATTTGATCACCAAACTTGTTAAAATATATTGCGCCTTAACTACCAGTTGCAGACTATTTCAAAGAATCTTTTTAACAATGTTTCCTTACATCAAGAGCGCCATCTTTAGAAAGGCTTTAGAATCTTTGCGTTACTTTTGCGAGCTAAATGTAAAATTTGAATATACGTGTAAAATTGAAATTAAATCAATGTTTAGTGTAATGAAAACAATAATAGATTGTCAATTTCAAATCAATAAAAGGTTATTTCTAAGGTATTGCAACTTACATAAAACCTCCATCGCGTTTAGTCTGGAGATCGTGTAGCTTTAAATACAATATGCACTTTCAAAATACCAGGTCTAACGTAGAACAATACACGATTGTTCTCTTCAGTAGTAAACTTTACAATAACAGAATGAAAAGAAAAAAAAAGGATAATACAATTTAATGCTCAGATAAATGAATTGTGATTAAAAGTATTTGCGATTGTGTGTTACATTATGGCAAAGGGATCGTAATACCAGTAACGTGATTCAAAATGCAAGCCTTTTTACCTAATTTGATTTATTGTCAGACTGTATCTTAATATTTAGCTGTGGTTTGTTTGGATATTTATCATGGCGCACAAAGAGATCTTGCACGTACAGCAAAACATTATTACAGATTTTAGTGTATTATCTTTACTTTCAACAATTACCGCTATATCGCCCTTTGCTCATCGATTATTTTGGTCCAATTCAGGAAGTTATCAGATGATTGGGTGAACTACTTGACTTTTGGCTAATTTCATTATCACCTTTGCTTGGATTTCAGATGGCACATTCCAGGAAGTTATCGGCAATAAAGCAGTTGAAGAAAGAAAGCAAATCATTACTGCTTTGCATTTATAACAAAAAGCCTTATTGTAATTTGAATATTTAGATATTTCTAGCAATTTACACTTGCGATGGAATTGTATACAACTAAGTCATCCACGGAACTTTTGACTATTGATGATTATATGCTGAAAAATATAGCGGAGAGAATTTTTATTGCTATTTTACTACTCGGAATTTCTCTTGCTGGAATTGTTGGAAACTTTTTTACTGTCTTTGCTGTCATATTGTCAAGAAAATTACAGAATGTAACAAATGTCTTTGTAATTAATTTAGCTGTTGCTGACATATTTTCATGCATGTTTACATCTTTCAGCATTACAGCGTTGTTGATGAATGAGGACTGGCCACAAAACACGGAGTGGATGTGTGCACTAGCTGGAGGAACTCTCTTCGTTTGTGTTGGTTGTAGCATATACACGCTGGCTTCAATCGCCCTTAGCCGTTATGTCCTTATCACAAGAAGCAGACGGGTTTACATGAACTTATTCAAACGCAATAAACTTATGATTTGGATCATACTGACTTGGATTACGCCATTTTGTGTTTTTATCATCCCACCGATTATTGGAGTTGGGGCCCTTGGCTATAACCCTAAGTACAGATCTTGTAGCGCCATTTCAGCAGGCTACCACCCAAATGCGTCATTCTTTTACAATTTAATTCAAGCGGCGGGCATATTTCCAGTGCCTCTAGTAGTCATTATCTTCAGCTACACGAACATCGTTATTTTTGTGAGAAACAAGCGAAAAAGGTTTTCAAGCGCCTCTTCAACGGCATCGATCAGAAAACATCGTTGCACAATACCTTCAGCCTCAAATAACACAGAAATTTCTGGGTGAGTTGAGAACATCTTTTCTACAGGTCAGCAAGAAAAATAAAATTATTACATATTTTCTATCAAAATCTATTAAACATGACCTTTCCCAGCTCTCTTTACAGTTCGATATTTTATATAAAATTAGAATCAAAAGAACTTGTTTCTAATTTTATTTCAGCAAATTAAAACCACAAACTAACTGCAGTTGACTTACACTACTTATCTCAAGCAGTCAAATGTATTGACCACTAAAGTGTGCATTATTTGACGCATTTATACATACCTACTTACAATATCAAATCTTTTGAAAGGTAAATGTGATCCTACTTGCCTGTGGTTTTTAAAAATAAAGAGAGTGAAAAGGACATTTCAGACCCGGGCTTGATATATATGATTTTTTTAAGAACAAGAAAAACTGATTTTCTGATTGGGCAGACTTTAATATTGGAGAAGCACTTATTGTTTAAATTTTAAAGAATATTATAGTTGATTCGTTATTTGTTTCTCTTTTGGTGAGTCGTTTTTATGTATCATGAATTTAACATGGCAAAAAAAACTTTGTTTTCTTTCAAAATACTCTCGCTGGAGCTAGAAGAATTGTTTTGACTAAAGCTTATCATACTTGAGAGTAACAGATGTACGAAAAGTGCTATGATATGTTGTATTGTCTTGATGAACGTGGGAAGCACACTTCGGCAACTTAACGTAATGATTATATTAAACTGCTATGGTTTTGGTTATGCCTTCTTATATCAGGAGCTGGGGGATGTGTCACTTCTTGTTACTTTTTACTAAAAGGGTTTTTGCAATAAATTATCAGAACTGACAAAGTAAAACTTATTCTCACGATAAATTGGATACTTTTAATGATTTCAAAAGCGCATTTATTATTGAGCCTTATGTCCTGAATATATCTAAACAATATAAATGACATAAGTGACATAAGTGACATATGAATTCCCAGATCTCTTCAATATGTCGTACTGTTAATTTTCATTCGCGTAATATTTCTAGAATCAGACGGTACATTGATCAAAATACTTGTGCTCATGCAGTGCGATCTCTCGTCCTTTCTCGGCTGGATTATGGCAACTCCCTGCTTGGTGGCATATCACGTGAAAACCTTCAACGCTTGCAAAGACTTCAAAATCGTGCAGCGCGCATAATTTTTTGTGTTGATAGACGTACAAGCGCTTCCCCCCTCTTGCGTGTTCTTCATTGGTTGCCCATCCAGCAGAGAATCGATTTCAAGATCATACTGCATGTGTACAACTGCATTAAAAAGAATGCGCCTTCATACCTTCAAGAATTGCTGCATATTTATAAGCCTGGACGCGTTGGTCTAAGATCCGCCAACAAGGATGTCACTCGCCTTGTGGTGCCAAAAACTAATCGTGTCAGTGGGGACTGCGCCTTTTCTGTCCTGGGACCACGTTTGTGGAATAATCTACCCATTGCAATCCGTCAGGCTCAAACTGTTTATACTTTTAAGAAGGCCCTTAAGACTCATCTTTTTCCTACTGATTAAGTTTTATGCTGTCTATAATATTTTATTTCTTGTTTTATTTATCTAGTTTTTTTGTATGTTTATATTTTATTTTTCATTAATTCTTTTATGTTTTTATATTGTCCTGCAAATGTTTTAAAATTTGTTTTGATATTGTATATTAAGAGTTTGTCTATGTCTTATCAAATTTTATTGTAAAGCGCTTCGATCCACGGGAGAGGCGCTATATAAATAACTGCAATAATAATAAGAAAAGTTTTCTTTGATAGCAAGTTACCATTGTTAGGGTCATAAACTGCAAGCTGAACTGGTAGATGTGAAAATATTGAAAGTAGTAAAAGCTTGTGTACTCATTATGCATTTTAAATCAAATAGCAGACGAATTTCACTTTTCTATCAAGTTTGTAACAAGACGTTCTCTCACTTGAGAAAAGAAGTACTCGGCAATGTGGAGACTTGATAGCACACCTACGTATATTAATTTCATCTTTCACATGCACAATATCACCTTGTATACAAAATTTCACACTTTCTTTTCCATACTGTAAATCTAAGGAAAAAGGTACTTTTTGATGCACAGTAAATTGAACATTTTGGTAAATTATGTTTACCTATTACCATATGTTCTTTATACATTGTACCTCATTGCATACACGATGTATTTGTATTGTATTGGGCTGAACTCTAGCAAATGAATAAAACAAAAATTGTATTAGCTTTTTAATCGAAGTATAATATATTGTGTAATAAGAATTCTAGCTGCCCAGATTTTAGCATCTCATAGACTGCGATAATATTGTTTTCGCTGCGTTCGAACATGTTTATTTATAACGAAAATCTATATTGTCGTGAAAACATAATTGTCAAAAAGACACTTAAACAATAAAGTCGGTCTAACATTAAAAAAATCAAATCAAATTATGAGAGAGACTTATTTTGGTTTCAAACTTTCGAGATAATGCATCCTATTAGCCGTTGTATATATTTGTATCCATATTTGTTTTGGCACTTTGACAGTTTGAGTCATTCAAAAACAAATTGTTTGGGGACAATTCAGACTCACGATGGCTAAATATATATATATTTATATATATATATATATATACATATGTATATATATATATATATATATATATATATATATATATATATATATATATATATATATATATATATATATATATATATATATATATATATATATATATATATATATATATATATATATATATATATATATATATATATATATATATATATATATATATATATATATATATATATATATATATATATATAATATATATGTATATATATATATATATATATATATATATATATATATATATATATATATATATATATATATATATATATATATATATATATATATATATATATATATATATATATATATATATATATATATATATATATATATATATATATATATATATATATATATATATATATATATATATATATATATATATATATAATTGATAACTATTTTGTTTTGCAAATGAAATGACAAGAAATGTCATGAGTGTGCAGAGCTTACCTTATTTGTGAACAGACTACTCATTATTCTTTTATTTGAATTTGAATGTATATAGCACTCCGATAGGACGCCTTTGAGTTTGAGTTATCACAGTGGTGTGGTCTGCCTTTACAAATCTTCAATTTTACACGTATATTGAAAACAACTAAACACTTTGATCAGTGAAAATCCAAATAAACAACTTTTTAAACTTAAGGAATTGTTTTCTCGTTAATGCTCTTCATAATAAGAAGTGTGGCTGTCCAGATTCTCACATAATGTTAATCGTGGACCGAGATAATACATGTTGTTTTGTGTTTATAATAAATTGATCAATAATGAAGAACTCCTACATTTGAAAGTGTATTCTTGTGAAAATGTATGTGTCTAAAATAAACAATAATAGTGTCGGTCTAACATTACAAAAGTCAAATCAAAATCATCTTAAGGAAATTTACTTTTTTTCAAAGTTTTCTTTATCCATGTTTGTTTTGACAAATTGTTTTGAAGACAATTCAAACTCGCGTTGGTTAAATATTGGATGGATATAACTATTCAGTTTGGTAAAAGACAAGAAATCTTAGGAGTAGACATAGTTTATAATTGGTGAATTACTCATTATTCTGTTATTTGAATTTGAATATATAGCAAATAGGACAATATTTGCATTGTTACAGTGGGTTGCCTTTATGCATCTTCAATTTTACTTGTTTTGAAGAATTATTTACTCGATAATGATAATAAAGATAATGGTCTGCATAACAAGAAGTATACCTTGGATAAGGTTTATTGTGAACTGAAAATGAAAGCGCCGAAAATGAGAGTTCAACGATAGCGTCGGTCTGAACTTATAAAATCTCAATCATAAGAGAGATTTATTTTTGTTTAAAGCTTTCGATGATAAATACTAAAGGCCATTATATCCATCTGTATAAGTATTTTTGGAAAAATTGAAACACATATGTGTTTTTAAAACAATTCATGCCCGGATTAGGCGTAACAGCATATTTTCTAAATAAAAAAAGCAAAAACGTGAAGATATGATTACGCAGAGCTTATTATTAGTAAACCACTTAATATTATGTTATTTGAGTTTGTATATAGTATAAAGTGTATTATATCCCCGATTAAAAGAGCTAGTTTTGAGATGTTGCAATATGTTATGTTTATAAATCTCACTTACATCGAAAACAACTGAAAAGTTTGATCAGTCGCAGATGTAACACTTTAAGAATTTAGGGACATGTTTTCTTTCTTATACAAAATATAATGATATGCATGATGAAAAGTGTAGCTGTCCAGTTGTTAAGAGCTTAAGAATTGTGGTGCGGTCTGACATAATATAGGTGTAGCTACATTTTGAACAGGTATTTCAATAATGAAAGCTTCCACATTTAAAAGGCACGTATTTTCATAAAAATTAAACAGCCGGAAATAAAAGTAATAATGAAGTGATAAAACGCAAGTATTTTTCTTTCAAATTTTCTATAGCAGATTCTATAAATATTTGTTTTGAATCATTTTCTTATATTTTTGTTTTGTATTTGATCACATGTTTTGAATCACAAAGAAATTATTTGTAGTCATTGGACATGAGAAGATGGATTGCATGACAGTCTACAATACATCGACACCTTCTTGGGAAGTGATCAATGTGGCAACATTCTGCAATTTTCTATCCATGGCTAGCCTGATTCAAAGATGATTACATTAGCAGTGAAATGTGTGTCTAATTTAAAAAAATAACAAAAAGTTTTATTCTTATTTGCAGCTGTTCAAATCCCATGGTTTTTACGACAAATTTGTGTTTGAACGGAATGAATACCAAGTTATCCCATTTACATTATATATATCTATATGTGTGTGTATGTATATATATATATATATATATATATATATATATATATATATATATATATATATATATATATATATATATATATATATATATATATATATATATATATATATATATATATATATATATATATATATATATATATATATATATATATATATATATATATATATATATATATATATATATATCTATATGTGTGTGTATGTATGTATACCAAGTTATCCCATTTACATTAATATCGATGGTAATCTCCCATTATTCAATGCCCGAACAAAGCGGAACAGAATCGAACAAATTTTACAAATTTTAAAATCATATTCATAACAATAAGCTTCTAAAGAGAGTTTCCTTGACGATAAGGTTTTCAATGGGACAAAAAAGTAATCTTCACGTAGTCGTTTTGTTTATGATTTATAAATTGTCCTCGCTACTTATCTTGCCGCATAATGCCTTAAAAAATATTTATTTTGAAAACGAGACACATTGATGTTTGCCATAGTTTACTGTGTCCGCCATGACTCAATGTTTCATACCGTCAATAAATAACAAAATATTAACCAGTATCCATTTTTCTTTTGATTTTGGCAGTTATTCTGATGCGTCATCCCCAAATTCTCCAAGTTATCCGCAAATGAAATCTGGACCATTCTTTTGGAAACGCACGCGCCGTCATTCAATCTCCAGGCCGGAAGTTGAAGTTACCAAGAAATTTTTTATTGTATTTTGTGCATTTTGCCTCTGTTGGATTCCATATATCGTCTGTTTAATTCATCCTGACTTTGATCCGTTTATTCCTTATTCAGCGGCTGTCTTACTTTCCAACAGTTGCCTTAATCCAATAATATATGCGACAAGTTTTCCCAATTTTAAGAAAATATTTTATCTGATCATTACATGTCAATGGAGAAATATCCCAGAACCTTCTATTGTGCTTAGCACCATTCGAGAAAAGTGTAGTTGTTCCAAAGTCTAGACTGCTAAGGATGGTGTGCATTTTTGTTAAATGTATAAAGTGCATTTTATAACACGAATACAAGATGTTTTTCTTCTTAGACTGAGAATGTTAACACATAAAAATGCATTGCACACATTTTTAGTGAAATGGAAATTCGTTTTTTTACGAAGAATTTAATTTACATCATATGAATATGAACCTTAACTATTCAAATCTAATTTAGATCACCACAGAATAGAACTTTGTTGTTACTCAATTCGATTCCCCATGTTGGAGCATATTGTTATCACAGACATATTAATGGAGACATAAAGTCAAATATATTAGCTTGATATACGATAAAGAATGATCAAATAAACCAACTACCGAAAACCCCATCATAAAACCTTATTCCATTCTCAAGTTATCCAAGTTTGAAATTGTATTTTGGTCGCTGCCATTTTGCTTTGAAAGCATGCCAATGATGACATAATTTGCCCAATCAGGTAATTTTCCCTGTTATGTATTTCTTTTAAATTTTCTTTGCATTTTTTTCCAAAATGCTTTGACATGAAGCTCTAAGGGCCTCTAAGTGAATCAAGAATTTCTTATACAAATACAAATTTTAAAAACATAAATCTATTCAAAGTAAAAGTGATTTCTTAGAAATTCATAATATTCTAATTTTGTTCCGGGTGTATGACATCGTATTTTAGCATCTTATGAACAGTTCATATTGCAAGAATTGATGTTTTAATGAATTAAAAAGTATATGCTAAATTGTTTTGTACGATGTGAAATTACTTCAGATGACTTATAATTATTTTTGTTATCATGTTAAATGAAGAAAAAGCCAGACTTTATGTCTCCTTTAATTCTACATATGCGAGAGGACAATTAAAAATACACAAAGCTATTTTGATATCATCGTCCACTTAGCAGATATCAATTCGACAATTTGTGTTTAAAAGTGATTGGTTGAGTTTGTCAAATTCAACGGGTAATGTCGTAATGGTACTTCCATGACAATCTTTCTGTATTCCTCCAATTACTTATTACTAAATGACGAAAAATCTTATTTTATTACTGAGTATTATAGGTATACTTGCGATCAAAGTTTACGAAAATGTCAAATTTGTAGAATAGAATACACACAAATTATTCATGAATTTGATGGTCTAATGTCACACTGAACCTGTCAGACCTTTTGTAAACAATTTTCTCCGATCGTTAATCTTGAATAACTCTTTGCAGAAGCAAAATATCAACATGTTGTTCTGTTGTTGTTTTTCTGTATTTGTCCTCTATAAACTGATAAAATGGAACGCCTACGTTTTACCATGGGATATTCCTTCAAATATAGCCTCGATATGGTGTATTTGCAATGGTTATTATATAATGTAGTTAAATTTGTTGAGGTAAACATTAGACGAATTTCAATAATGCAATCTGGTGAAGAGTTTTCACTGCCATCACATTGTTTTGCATGTAGCTTCGGCAACCAATAGGTTTTGAATTGGGGTATCGGAAGCAATAAAGCAGTGCAACACCTACGAAAAGAATGACATCCCTTTGATAAATTCAAGGATACGTCTGTACGTGAAGTGCTAATGTTACGTAGTAAATCCGGACTTATTTACCTGTTTAAGAAGAATGAACTTCATTCTGAGTAGGGCAGTCTTAATTTAAAAGTTTTAAAGTTTAAAGGTTCATGATTCTGATGAAACACCAGACAACGTTTTTGATTGTAAGCAACAACGACTAAAGCACGAGATTTATAAAATTACAAAAAGATATTGGGCATCCTGGTAAATGCCATAAGAGGTTCGTCACAGCGAACAACACTCTTTTTTAAAAGTGCCTTTTAGATCTCTTCAACGCTTTATAAACACGGTAAGTTTGTGATTGGAAATCACCACCCGAGTCTTACGTTGGTCCCCCTTTTTCAAAAACATATTAGCATAGTGCCCACTAATTTTAGATTATCGGGCTACCTTCAGCTTGTGCATGCATTGAAGTTACGGTCTCATACTGGTATAGATGCAACTTTCTGTAATTAAGTGATATATAAAATGAAAAACAAATGAAAAACTGTGTAATCCTAGAAATCAATGCTTTGTGCCGATTACACAACATTGCTATACTTCAAGATACGGGAAGTTGCTAGATGTCACGAGTACTTTTTAGTGCATTCCAACTTCTCAAAGGTTATACGTTCTTTGAGATAAACAACAGTTTAACCAGGGATAAGTTATTATAGCGAAAGTAAGAGGTCCCTGGTTTAACGAAAGCAAAATTTACCCAATCTAAAATGTTATAAATTAGTATGTAATCTGCTTCAAAAGATTGCCTTTTTATGATCAAAATCAACCATATGACAACTTGATGTCTGAAAGGTTTCAATTTCTCTTTGGATTTAGTTTTGTTGTACTTCTTTCGCAGAGGTACTTCCTCCTGGCCTTGATGTGAAGCAGGTGTTAATATAGAGCTGCTTTTTCAATAGATAACAATGAGTGTCTGTTGTACGCTCTTTATTTATGTGTGAAATAATAAACTTTTCGTTTGACAGAAACACTTTAAACGGTTTTCTCGATTCTTATTAAAAGATTGGAAAACAGGTGTTGTTGAAGCAGTTTTGCTTATCTGACAGTCTGTCAGTATTGTTGATTTAGATAGAAACAACGACGAAGCAAATAATTCTTAAATGATTCAAAATTAGGGAGATGAGGTAGAGGTTAAAAATAGATCAAAGGTCAAGGCTACATATTAAACTCTCAGTTGCCTTTTTTGCCAGCTCTGTTCATATAGGCTAAACTCATAATTGGGGATGTTGTTTATGGGCCTTAGAAGATGAGTCTCTTTCTTCAGTTCTTAAGGATCAATAAACAATCTATTTTGAGGGATTGCAAACAAATACATATCGGAGAGCTAACACTAGTTTTTGTTCTCCATTCGAGAGCCATTAATGTTGACCAAATGTTTTAAATTGCACACCATTGCTGAATAGAATGTATTTAAGATTCACTTATAAAAGGGTTCATCAAGTTTAAGTGTATAAATCTTCAAACTGAAAGAGAGATTCGCTTCACAAATAAAACCACTTGATCCATACTTTCTCTAAATTGAGTTTGAAACGTTTCATGAACCCATTGATTTTAAATGAATTCTGTTTTGTATTTGAAATTCAATTCAATATTCACATGCATTTTTTCCGCGCATAGGTTTCTCAGTACAGCTTATTGAAATTGATCTTCACAGTACAAATGTATATGACGCGTGGTGTGTTTTTGTTTATGACGGTCTCATTTGTATCAAAAACCCTTCATTTCAAGCACCTTAGTGAACCCTTAAATTAGCATTCCTCCATGACTGTCATACCAGAGCAGTACCTCTCCCCTGGTTATACTTTAGTAGTCTTTTTGATAGTGGTTTTTGAAGTATAACATGCAGGATAAAATAAAACTTCCGTGTTTCTTTGGTTTATTTTATATTCTCTTATCTAAGAAAAACAGTGCAGTACTATTGTTTATCTGCGTGATTCTGCATCCTATGAGTTGCAGATAAGGTAATTCAAACGCCATTCCGGCAGTGTTTCATTTAGAAATTGGAGAAATGGGTATGCATTGAGAATTTCTAGTTGTGCACCAATTTGTTGATACCCCAAGAGTAGAGTTATTGGCCCCATTCCATTGGATAACCAGGGCGACGTCCCCGAAAGCTCTGGGAAATTTATCAATTATAATTATAAGTATTAACTAATACTTTTGTTGTGTTCTTTCGTAGATTTTATTTTTAAATGATTTCACTAGTATAAGCAGATTTGCAGTTTCATCGCTTCATGAGAATAATTTTCACCTAATTTTATTAAACTGAAAATGACAAATTGTATGTAATTATAAATTTTATTTCCGGAATTCGCAAGAAATGTATGTGTTAATTTCTTTATGATCGTGCACGGCTCTCATATCAGTTATGAACAGATGAATCTTTTGCCAATATTGTGCCCCGACATTTACGACATTGCTACTCGCAGCACTCTCACTCAATATGTCTTAAATAGTGTACACGCTGTTTCATGCTTAAACCATTCCCGAAATAAACTCCGTACGTAGGTACAGTGTATGTATCATTGTACATTGTATGTATGGAGTGAGGGGTAGTGATGCGTGAATTTTCGGTGGCCTTGAGATGTCCAATTTTTCAACATGTGTAAAACCAGAACAACGCTGATGTAAGAGCGCGAATCTTTTTTGTGTCTTTAAGATTTTCAGACGTGATTTTGTAAAATTTGTTGTGCAAAAGATTGCTGCGCGGCTAGCAAGATGAAAGCTTGCATTCAAAGAGATACGATCGATCATGGGTTTTTCCCAAATAGCATGCTCTTAAAACTTGTTTAGTTTGGTAACAAAAATTACACTGTAAGAAACAATTATACTATTTTAGAATTGTATTATTATTATTTACCATTGACTATTTCCAGTTAATTAAAAAACTAATTAGAAGAGCCCTAAGAGCCCATTTGATAATATTTACATTAAAAAATACCCATTTCCCGCCAAAATTAGCCTAGTCATGATTGCAATGTTCCTTTAATATCTAAAAATCGGACTGGTGGATTTGAAAAAGTATGGATAATTGATTAGAATACTTATGACGACTGAAATAAGAAACATTCATAAATTACAAAATTTCATAATTTTCCAGCTTTAGGATTGTAAATCATGCACCTTCAACAATGTGTGAGACTTGCATTGCGTAAGGGGAAATAATCCTAATGGCGTTCTCCACAGCTTTGAAAAAACCAAATTGACGTGTTATACTGTATGCTATCTGTGGAGAAATCTACCAGTGACAGACAGAAAATGTACGCCCCTGAAGTGGTTTGAAATTTGCTAAAAAAAAAGTCCAAATATTCAGAAAGGCTTTTAATATCAGGCTCTCTTGAGCTCATAGAGGTTCGCTTTAGGTATAACATGTTTTTTAGCCCGCGCTGGCCTACCTGAAAAACCGACAAATGGGGGTATATTTTTAAAGTTAGAGTAACCCATCACGGTATTTAAAAAAAGTTAATTCAGCAAACGTCACTATACATTATATGACTTGCTTGTTGCTAAGAAAATTGACCATGCATGATTTAAAATACGTACTATCAATTACCCACCATGAAGAAATATACATATACAAGTAGTGCGCGTTATTATTTACGCTGCTCGACTTGATGTATCTTATATGACTTTATGGAGGGGCTTAAATTTTATTGCCGTGACATTGAGATTATATTCGGCCATGCCAGATTACGGCAATTTATTCAAATATTCGGAAAACTGCAGGCGGCCCTTTGTCTTTGTAATTCCCTATAAGTGACTATCAAGACAACAATATAAGTGTAAAGGCCTGCAAACATAATTAAGCAACAACCGTATGGAACATTAGTAAATACAGATTATCTGCTTATATTTCTATAAATCAATAATTGTCAAAACGTAAGTCCAAGCCAAGTTTGAATTTTAAATGAGTTGATGAAATTTCAACTTGGAAGGTTACAAAAAACAAAATAGCAATCTACACAGTTGCCTTTAGATTGATCAATTTTAATAGTTTGAGTAAATGGATTTTTAAAGATTGGCAACTGAAACTTACTTCAAATTATAATGTTACCCATGACTTCATGACCTTTGAGATACAGTGCTTATTATGTAGAGAGCAAAAATTCACATCACCATATATCATCGCACGTACATCCAATAGCACATAAAACATATAATATAACATTTATTGTGGATTTTTGTTACCTTTATACCTGTGACCGTTACGAATGTTATGCATTATGTGCAGGATGCAGACCAATTGTGGCACCTTCAGAATATTTGAAGGAAAAACGATACAAAAATGTTTACTTCAAGTATTTGACCTCCAAACTTTCATACACAATATACATCACTTCGGGAAGCGACTTTACGACACCCCATACCATCCCACCTAGTGTCAGTCTGATAGCTTGTACGGTTTTGTTTTTTCAGAAAACACAACGCAAACAAATGACACGCAATTTGGTAAAATGTCTCATGAAACAGTGATTTTTTGAAGATATACGTACGTCTGGAGATTGAGTTATAACGCTTTATTTTGTGTATATACAACGGTCTTTGATTTTTGAAAATGTTGTTTCGAATTATGACTGGTCAAAGTTCTAGAAACTATAAGATATATTGTTAAATCAACGACGTATGACATGTATGACTGGCAGATATCTTTAAATGTTTATGTTATTCTTTCCTAAATTTACTGAAAATAATTATAATTTTATCTAAGGTATAGTGAAGATTAAAATACATTTGGTTGAAATTTGCTGCATACATTTAAGCATTGTTATAGACAATAATACAACAAATGGTTCACATAAGCAAATACAATGTTTGTTAATTGTCAACAAGGTTTGGTGCACTTTGTTTGCATATAATTTTTAATAAAAGTTTGAAGCATTTTACCCAGTGTCTGAAATTTACCTCCAAATTAATGCTCTTAGAACTTATAACATGTCTCCCCCTGGTTACCACTATATAGTCAATCATTATAATATAAGAAATTTTGGAACATCCAAAGAAGTCGAATCGTTTATTCTAATCAGGGGAATTGACATGTTTGTCTTATTTCCTTGTTATAGCCTACTTACTTATTTTGCAATATGAATGTTTTTTCAGAACCAATTTGTATCCGGATGCTTATAGGTTCTGTTAATACCAGGTACCATTTGGAGCTTCATACGTTGATATTTCATTTCCTACTAAATTATGACAAAATACATTTCTTCCCGGCTCGGTTTAAACAAGAGTTACCCTGAACACTACAGGTAGCTTGAAACTAATTTTTTTCCCTGTTGGAGCATATGATAAAAGAGTCAAGTTCGGGTCATTTTTGTACCAGAATGTTACAGATTTGGGATCTTTTGTAATGTTTTCCAAAAAGTACCATCTAATATCTTTTGGATGAGGGTACTTTCATTAGAGGGTCACCAGAGGTTTTAGCCTTTTTTTTAGGCTGAAGTGAAGAGGTATTATACACCCTCACCAAATCACTCAATTTTTGGTGTGGGTCCTTGGAAAAATAGTTCCCCATAAAAATTTTACTGAAACAAATCTCGTAAAGTCCTATCCTTTCCCTACTATTCCTGAAATTTTGAACTTCTCAGCTCCCTGAGCCATGAAATTGGACCTCTCGAAAATATTTGTATTAGCCTTTTCTCTGAGGGCTCTCATTTTTCGATGGCGGAGTGATACCTATTAGTTCTGTGCTACCAATATACACACATACATCAGCGGTGCATGGGCAGATGGAGAAGAGTGGCATTTGACGAAGCTCGGTATGTATGTCTACTATGTCAGTGACAAACAAAGTGTAAACAGCAAAGGATTCAGTAATGAAACGTTTATTTTGAGGACCCTGACAGCCTGAGTAATGCTAAAAATGTATGGAGCTGTCAGTTCCCTGGTCCAGCTCGCTGATTTGAGCAAATGTAACGATTGTAACATACATCCGGCCGGCATCGGGAGGGTAGAGCATCCGCAATAATTGCTGTATGAATTCCTGTCATACTGTATATTGCAGACACTGATCATGTTTTGGGTACGAAATTCGCAGCTACGAAATTGATTTATATCATTCCCAGGCACAGATTTTTCAAAAAAATTCTTCTTCTAATTGATTTAAAACCGCATCAGAAATTCTGAAAAAGTGAATTATTTTTATGATGTAGGAAATGTCAAGTATCTTTTTTAAATGCGGTACTAAAGCTTCAACATGAAGTAGCCTAGTAAAACAGTAAGGGAAACCTATAATTTAGGTCAAATACAATTGAAGCTTCTCAGATACTGATCTTCTACGACCTTGAGACATCTTATACTGTAAGCTTTGTGTGGAGACGTTTCGAAATATACTGATATAGGTGAGGGAAGTGTGGTACCTGAGTGGTACAGTGTCTGACTCGTAATACACAAATACTGGGTTCCCACTCTAGTTACCACATTGTTTTTTTTGAGAAAGACATTTCATTCTGGTCGGTGTCCGGTCAACTCGAACTAGCTAGGCACGGTGCCGAGTTGGTCGCTTGTCGTGGGTGGGATTGAACAAACTTTTTCCTCGCTCCAAAATGTACTTTATTTGTCTGTGTTGTATCTTTTTTCATAACTCCTGGTTATACACTTACTCCATTTTTCAACGAGGAAAACCTAAATTTGTATTTTACTTATCAAAAACAGATGATATTTTCTAATCTGTGCCGAGATTGTCACAACCAACTTGGCACAGGAAAATTACATACCGGTGTACTGTGCCGAGATGGTCATAACCAACTCGGTATGTACCTAGATGTTCATAATTAACCAACTCGGCACTGTGCTGTGAGTTGGT
>JAIGNY010001483.1:50000-52500 GCA_020152595.1 Chiridota heheva | reverse complement strand
CAACAACAACAACTAATAATAATAATAATAATAATAATAATAATAATAATAATAATAATAATAATAATAATAATAATAATAATAATAATAATAATAATAATAATAATAATAATAATAATAATAATAATAATAATAATAATAATAATAATAATAATAATAATAATAATAATAATAATAATAATAATAATAATAATAATAATAATAATAATAATAATAATAATAATAATAATAATAATAATAATAATAATAATAATAATAATAATAATAATAATAATAATAATAATAATAATAATAATAATAATAATAATAATAATAATAATAATAATAATAATAATAATAATAATAATAATAATAATAATAATAATAATAATAATAATAATAATAATAATAATAATAATAATAATAATAATAATAATAATAATAATAATAATAATAATAATAATAATAATAATAATAATAATAATAATAATAATAATAATAATAATAATAATAATAATAATAATAATAATAATAATAATAATAATAATAATAATAATAAAAATAATAATAATAATAATAATAATAATAATAATAATAATAATAATAATAATAATAAGAATAAGAATAAGAATAAGAATAAGAATAAATAAGAATAAGAATAAGAATAAGAATAAGAATAATAATAATAATAAGAATAATAATAATAATAATAATAATAATAATAATAATAATAATAATAATAATAATAATAATAATAATAATAATAATAATAATAATAATAATAATAATAATAATAATAATAATAATAATAATAATAATAATAATAATAATAATAATAATAATAATAATAATAATAATAATAATAATAATAATAATAATAATAATAATAATAATAATAATAATAATAATAATAATAATAATAATAATAATAATAATAATAATAATAATAATAATAATAATAATAATAATAATAATAATAATAATAATAATAATAATAATAATAATAATAATAATAATAATAATAATAATAATAATAATAATAATAATAATAATAATAATAATAATAATAATAATAATAATAATAATAATAATAATAATAATAATAATAATAATAATAATAATAATAATAATAATAATAATAATAATAATAATAATAATAATAATAATAATAATAATAATAATAATAATAATAATAATAATAATAATAATAATAATAATAATAATAATAAATAATAATAATAATAATAATAATACTAATAATAATAATAATAATAATAATAATAATAATAATAATAATACTAATAATAATACTAATAATAATGCTAATAATAATAATAAATAATAATAATAATAATAATAATAATAATAATAATAATAATAATAATAATAATAATAATAATAATAAATAATAATAATAATAATAATAATAATAATAATAATAATAATAATAATAATAATAATAATAATAATAATAATAATAATAATAATAATAATAATAATAATAATAATAATAATAATAATAATAATAATAATAATAATAATAATAATAATAATAATAATAATAATAATAATAATAATAATAATAATAATAATAATAATAATAATAATAATAATAATAATAATAATAATAATAATAATAATAACAATAATAATAATAATAATAATAATAATAATAATAATAATAATAATAATAATACATATAATAATAATAATAATAATAATAATAATAATAATAATAATAACACACACACACACACACACACACACACAACACACACACACACACACACACAACGGCTGAACTTATTAACAGCAGTTTAAATTATGGCCACTGCGCATGTCTCGATGTCCCAATCAAGAGATCTCCCGATCGGGGAGCGTGGACCGGACTGAACATTTGGTCTGAGAACCATCATCCTTGGCGAATTTTCAGAGTTTTAGGGGGTTTTCCCTCCTGGATCAAATTGTATATTTGAAAGTAAGCGATATGCAAATTTCATCCCATGATGGTTTGAGCTGACAAGAATACAAAATAAAATGTTGGAAGAATGTCCCTACTTTCGTCATGAAAATTATTATGAAATACAATAAATTTTGATTTACAAAGGTATATGGATGTCAACCCCAGTAGACCTAAAAGGTCATGTACAGATCAATAAATGCAGTAAAAACCAGAATTTTAGGACTCTGTAGAGTGCATACCTCCGCCCGCTTGGCAATTCCAATATGCTAATAATTTGTCAAAAAGTATTCTTATTCTTATTCTTATTATTATTATCATTATTCTTCTTCTTCTTCTTCTTCTTCTTCTTCTTCTTCTTCTTCTTCTTCTTCTTCTTCTTCTTCTTCTTCTTCTTCTTCTTCTTCTTCTTCTTCTTCTTCTTCTTCTTCTTCTTCTTCTTCTTCTTCTTATTATTATTATTATTATTATTATTGTTATTATTATTATTATTATTATTATTATTATTATTATTATTATTATTATTATTATTATTATTATTATTATTTCATTATTTCTTAT